>JAUZSX010214742.1:0-15857 GCA_034780655.1 Idiosepius hallami
TTGTCTAAATGGAGGACATTTCCAGCATTTCCTTTAAGATAAGCTGTGATACTGTAAATAAATAAAACCTTTTTATTCGCAAAAATTGCATTGTCTAAATGGAGGACATTTCCAGCATTTCCTTTAAGATAAGCTGTATTACTGTAAATAAATAAATAAAACCTTTTTATTGGTAAAAATTGTATTGTCTAATGTACACATTTGAAATTTTTGTTTTTGTTTTTGTTTCAAAGAGAACACAGCTGCTGGGTGAAAAGAAGTCACCTGCAAGTAAGGCTGAGATGCATTCTTAAAACCTGTTATGATTCCTCATTGACTGCTGCATTATTTCAGCTGTTGTTTGTTCCTCTGGTTCATGGTTACTAAAATGGTGAAGTTTTTATTTGGCCAAGGTCTCTGTCTCACTTGTTGCTACTTGTTCATGTCTGATAACATTGGAGGCGGACCAAGAGCGTAAGATCAGAGGGGTGACCGGGTGGGCTGAAATTGTGGGCTCTCAGGTAGAAAATTCAATGGCTCCCTTTTTTTCAATTTTTTACAGTTAAATGTCAAGTGTTGAATCTGTGCATCAGGTGATCTATGCATATTGGCTTAATCATGTCTGTTAATCAGGTACGGCCATTAGGGGAGAACTGAGACTATTTTGGGGTCTCGGTCAGCAAATACAATTGGCTCCCTCTCTCTTTTTTTTCACAGTTAAAAGCCACATATACAGGTGATCTTTTCACAGTTAAAAGCCACATATACAGGTGATCTGTATATTTAGGCCTAACTATGTCTGGTATCATCTATGGCCATTAGACTCACATACATGATTTACGGGCAAAGTGGAGTGACCTAAGTCAGAAGGCATGTAAGGGTGAACAACAAGGGCATTCTTGACAATTTTATTGGCCGTGCTATGCTTAGCCACTTAACACCCCGGACACAGAATATGCCTTTGCAGCCCCTATAAACTAAAAAGGCAAATTGATCCTCCCTCAACATACTGGAGCCTTCAACTATATTTACATATATATATACAAATATATATCAAGAGAGATAGGCAGAAAGAAAGATAGATTGGTTGATGTATATTTCAAGTGTAATAATGATCTTTTAATTAATCCTAACAATTAATTATTATGGTAATATTTTAGCACTACAACAGATCTGCGAAGCCGTGCGGCTCCTAGGGAGCTTGCGGCCTCCCCCTGCTATCGCAGGGTCTGCGGGGGTCCTAAGCACGGTCCTGCTGTTAGGTCCGGGCATTGTCCAATTGACAGATGGCTTAGCCTGCTTTTTGGTCAACACGCACTACAAAAGTCCCAGTTTTATTTTTGCGGTCACCCTATATAACCTTAAAAATCGATTTTAAGTTAATGTCACGCAGTGTAACATTTCTTGAAATCTTGATTATATAACAAATACTTTGTAAAAAAAGCCTTTTCATATTAGTAATTTGATGATAGGAAAAGACCTTTTTGAAAATACCAAAGGGTGAGAAGACTCCGTTTGGGTTGAACGATACAAATGAGGAATGTTTGTTATACACAATAACATCGCATAAAAGAAAGAACATTTATGTCTAAATCAACATCTCTCTCTCTCTCTCTCTCGTTATTTATCTATCTCACTATCTATTTATCTTAGCAACTATTGATCTGTATAACCTTTCTCTCTATCCTTCAAATCATTTATCTATCTATCTATCTATCTATCTATCTGTCTATCTATCTGTCTATCTACCTATCTGTCTATCTATCTATCTATCTATCTAAATCTCTCTCTTTCTCTCTCAATCTCTCTATCCTTCAAATCATTTCTCTATCTAACTATCTATCTAAATCTCTCTTTCTCTCTCAATCTCTCTATCCTTCAATTCATTTATCTACCTATCTATCTATCTGTCTGTATAAATCTCTCTCTCAATCTTTCTATCCTTCAATTCATTTATCTACCTATCGATCTATCTTTTTGAAGAACTATCCATCTCTCTCTCTCTCTCTCTCTCTCTCTCTCTCTCTCTATCGTTCAATTAATCTATCTATATATATATATCTGTGAGGAAATATCACTCTGCATAAATCTCTGTCTCTCTCTGTCTGTCTGTCTGTCTGTCTGTCTGTCTCTCTCTTCTCTCTCTTTGTCTATCAAAGAAATTTTTGGTCTGGGTAAATCTTCCTCTTTCTATCTTAATCTTTCTCTATCTCTGTCAATCTTTCTAAGGAACTATCGATCTGTGAAAATCCTCTCTCTCTCTCAATCTCTCTCTCTCTCTATCGATTTCATTTACTAAGTTATTCACTGGATCATTCATTTATTCAGTCAGTCACATTCTCACTGATTTACTGACGCCCCCACTCAGCTACCCATTTCACTAACTCTTTGTTCTAATACACGTCCACCATGTCAGTAGTTTTTTTTGTCCTTAATTCTATCTATCTATCTATCTATCTATTCATCTATCTATCTATCTATCTATCTATCTATATATTTATCAATTCATCTATCTATCTATCTATCTCTCTCTCTCTCTCTATCTATCTATCTATCTATGTGTCTATCAATTCATCTATCTATCTATCTATCTAGCAATTCATCTATCTATCTATGAATCAATTCATCTATCTATCTATCTATCTATCTATCAATCAATTCATCTATCTATCTATCTATCTATGTATCTATCAATTCATCTATCTATCTATCAATTCTTCTATCTATCTATCTATCTATCTATCTATCAATTCTTCTATCTATCTATCTATCAATTCATCTATCTATCTATCTATCAATTCATCTATCTATCTATCTATCAATTCATCTATCTATCTATCAATTCATCAATCTATCTATCTATCTATCTATCTATCAATCAATTAAACCCATTCATCTATCTTTTCAATTCATTCATTCATCTATCTATCAATCTTTCTCCTCTCCCTCTCTCTGTTTTCTCTTTTGTTTCTTTGTCAATTCCTTTTCGATATATTTTACTTCATATTTCTTATTTCGTATTTTCGGTTCTTTTTTCTCTTCCTTTTCTTTTCCATTTCCTTCGTTTTTTCTTTCTCTTTTTTCATCGTTAATTTTTTTCCTTACTTTTTCATTGTTTTTCTTCAGTTATTTTTCATTTTGTTTACGTTTCAGACACCAAAACAAGCCACTTCAACAGCAAAAGGAAAGGCTACCCGGGGTTAAGAAAACCTAGAAAAAAAAGGCCACTGCGACTAAAGCCTAAATAAAAAATCACTTTGCTTATTGGGATTCATTAAAATCTAATTTAGCTTCATTAAGCAATAAAATATGTATGTCCTTGTTAGGGCCCCCACAGTTGCTTGGCGGGGGGGACACAAGGTCCCTAGGGGCCGCAATGTGTAATGCAAAAAAAAAAATTAGCAAAATATTTATTTGTTAGGATTAATCAGAAAATTATCATCACACTTGAAATATACATCTATCTCATTTTCTGCCTATCTCTCTTTATATATATCTATTTGTATATATTTGTAGTCAAAGGCTCTAGTATGTTAATGAGGGGGGGGTAACTTTCATTCTGCGTCTCGGTCGCTAAATGGCACTGGTCCTTGTTGAACCAAATTAAAGAAATTATTCATTTTTCTTTGAATGAATTTTTTTTAGTTGATCTCAGTGCCGTGCTTAGCCACTTAGCGGCCCCGACGCAGAATACGCCTTGCGGTCCCATTACTCTAAAAAAGGCAACTCGTCTTCCCCCTCAACATACTGGAGCCTTCGACTATATCTTCATACGTATACAAATATATATAAAAAGAGAGATAGGTAGAAAAAGATGGATTGATAAATGCATATTTCAAGCGTGATAAGGATTCTTTGAATAATCCTAACAATTAATTATTTTGATAATTTTGTTGCCATACAATAGATTCCAAGAAGCCTTTGCGCCCCATAGGGAGCTTGTAGCCTTCCTGCAATGGCAGGGTCTGCGGGGGCGCTAAGCACGGCCCTGGTTGATCTTAAAACTAAAAAAAACAAAATGATAAATTCAATTTCTCAGTGTTGAGAGTGAACAAAATCCAATCCTTTTTTTTTAATTTCATTTCCCAAAATTATTGAAATATTTTGACTGTTGTTGCTGTTGCGGTTAAGTGAGTGGTTGGTGAGGTTTGTGTCTTACTAAAGCAATCATTACAACGAACTGGGGATCAATCTGTCGGTTGTGTGTGTGTGTGTGTGTGTGTGTAGAGGGTTTTTTTTTTAGCGAGAAAAAATCTGGCAAAAACTGGAAATCGAACGCAGAATTGTGTTTTTTTTTGTTGAGTTGGTTGAGGAGGTTTTATCTTTGGCTGAGCTGTCCTTCCCCCAATATATTTGGTTGAGGGAAAGGAATATAGCTGCAAAATAGATCCTACTTTCTAGCACGTATGTGAAGAGAGAATGGAAGATGGCCATTCTGGAATTATTTGGTCAGAATTTAGTTTAGAGCGGGCGGGGGGTAAGAAAAGGAGGTTGAGGGAAGCTGGGACAAGAGGACCAAAGGGGAACAGTAGAAATGAGAGGGGGGGAAGAAATAGGGGGAAGTGGGGAATCTAAAGAGGGAGTGAGGAATAGAGACAATAAGAGTGAGAATAAGAGAGGGAGAAAAGAGGGAGACTAAGGAAGGGAGAGAGATAGATAGATAGATAGATAGATAGATATAGAGAGAGAGAGAGAGAGAGAGAGAGAGAGACCGTGAAACAGAGAGAGAGAGAGGGAGTGGGGATTAGAGAGAAATCGATTATTGGATGAAAGGAAGAAGAGATGGACAGAGAAATAAAGAAAGGAGAGAATAGATATTCTTCTGACGATCCTAATGGTGAAACCAAAGTAGAGAATACAATATAATATTTAAAGGGTTGAGAGAGAGGGGGGTTAAAGAGAGAAAGTGGATTAAAAGAGAGACAGAGAGAGAGAGATGTATCTATAGAAAGAAAGATAAAGATATGAAGGATTGATAAGTGACCGAGGAGACACAGACAATTTTGTTCAAAAATCAAATCAGGTTTCAGCCAGACACCACCAACCGAGTTTGCTTCTAATTTAAAAAAAAATCTCATTTTAAAGGCCAGATTTTAAAACCAAACTACAAATATCTTTAAAACATTTCTCAGAAAGTCAATAAACACAAGTTTAAGTCTCATCCTTCTTGAGCCGCGGTGGAAGTAATGCAGGTCAAAGCTACTGTGCAGGGCCGTCGCGCAGCCACGACAACCCAAAACAATTTACACGGCTAATGGCACTGTGATTTAGTTCTTCATTTTGTCTCTGCGTTCTTTAGAATTTTTTTGTTTGTTTGTTTTTTTTTCCTCAATCCTCATTATCATCACTTTTTCGTGGGAACAAACCTCCAGGAACCGAATCAATTGGAGGACCCTGGCACGCAAGGGCACTATGGACTTCGATGAGAGGACAAAAGAAAAAATGAAATGGCTCGGAGGGGGACGAAAAGAAGAGAGCAAGAAGAACAGTTCTGTCCTCTGCCCACACTCTCTTGCAAATACTGCCCGTGACTCTTCCATCGCCGCTTGCGTGTAGGGTCTTTTCATCACCAGACAATTCATCACGAGAATTTTCATCACATGGTCAATTCATCACTCCAAGATCAATTCATCATTTGGACTTTTTTTAAATTTAAGTTCGTTAACGTTTGCTAGTATAAAATGAAACTATTTGGAGAAGTTTGTTTAATGTTTAGATTTTGAAATAAAAAAAATAGAAATTGAATTAATTGAAATATTTTTTGTTTATTTTTTAAAAAGTTTGAAAAAGTGGATTGTTTTTACTTTATAGATTTTAATAATCTCTCGTAAAAATAAACCCAAAATTGTCGAAAGATCTAAAAATCTAACGTAATAAAAACATAATTACATAACCAACATTATTACATGAATAAATGTAATTTTTTTTTGCGTTGTTGAAAGTTATCGATCTAGAGGTGATGAATTATCCACGTGGGGAAAAGTCTAGTGATGAATAGACTGTGATGAATAGTCAGATGAGGAATAGTCAGATGATGAAAAATCATTAACCCATGTAATACAGAGAAATCCTAGAAAATAGAGGACGGATGATATACCCAATACCCGGACACAAGTGAGCGACAATAATACACGTTTAATAATCTATTACAAAGCTCTAAAAACTGATCGCCACAAACACCGCCTCGAATTCTTTTAGTGCGCCAACTTTATAGGGTGCGCCACGAGTCGGTCAAACAGAAGTGAGGACAGCTTCGACCTACAAAACCGCCAGGCCTGCCACTGGACATGAACGTTTTTTCTTTCTTTTTATTTAAATACTTAAACAAATATATTTAATGGGTTATTTTCTTCGAAGTGCACACGGGGAATTGTTCAAGTTAAACAAAGGTGGCTTCCAATGTCCCACTTTGAAGTCTTCTCGTTTACTTGACACATTTTAAGGTCATATTTGCTTATTTATTTAATATAAAACAAAAAAACCACAGTGCCTTTCCATTCTACCAGTTTTTTTAAGGATCTTGATAATATAAGAGTATTTTAAAAGATGCTAGAAGTATTGCCCGACTTCACCTGGGGGCCGAGGACTTGCTACTAAGGTAACTAAGGAAGCCAATGATAGAAGAACACAACAGTTAATAGTTTTCTCTACTAAATTCTTTTCTAATGCATTTCTTTACCAAATTCCTCTCAAATGATTTTTTCAACCAAATTCATTTCTAATGATTAACAATTTAACAATAACAAACTCCCCCTAATTTTTTTTTCATGCTTTTTAGATTTATTTGTTTTTGTTTTTTTTTAGATTTAGTTCAATTAATGCGATGAAGTTTTTCGGTGTGAGATCTGCGAAGAAACGGGCAACAGTTTCATAAACTGCAAATCAAAGAAACACAAGCAGAAAAAAACTATATTTCCGATCATCGTCCAAGTTTTGGTTTGACCGGGGACAACATACAGGTGTACTTAGCCAGATAGCGGCACCTGCAGCCCCTTTACCCTACAAAAATGCAACTTGCACACCCCAACATACTATAGGCTTTGACAAAATCTACAAATATAAATAGAGAGAAACAGATAGATAAAGAGATGGGTTGAGATGTATATTTTTAACGATATGTCTGATAATGATTTTCTAGTTAATCCTAATAATTATTTTGGTAATTTTTTACATCACAAAAGACCTTGTAACTGTGGAGTAGGGGTGCAGGCTCCGTAGAGCCTGCAAGGCTCCTTGGTTTCACAGGTCTTTTGTAATGTAAAAAATTACCAAAATAATTAATTGTTAGGATTAACTAGAAAATCATTATCAGACATATCGTTAAAAATATACATCTTAGAGTCTCTAAGCACGGCCGGGCCCTAACAACGTGGATTGGACTCGTCATCCTGCGAGTCTTCGACACAGAGTCGCTAACTTACGATACAACCTTAGTGTTAATAATCACTTACTGAACTTTGAGGACCCAGTGATGACGGGCACCCCCACACGCAGAATATTGTGATCACGGAAAAAAGTGAAACAAACGTCATAGTGGGTACGGGTAATCACCGCTAAATGTTAAACTCGTACAGAGCTGTGCTTAGGACCCCCGCACACCCTGCAACTGCGAGAAGGGGGTCCCAAGCTCTTTCGGGGCTGCAAGGCAAGACTCCTTGGCTTCTCAGATCTTTAAAAATACAGAAAAATGACCAATATAATTATTTATTAGGATTAAGTTTTGCCACTGAAAGTAAACTACAATCTTGCCGTTTACTCTAACCACGCCACTGGGTTGGGTCTGGGTCACTCACACTCGACTCACAAGCAAATAAACTCTGTATTTAGGGGATTTTTCTAAAGTGAAACTCGGTTTAGAAAAAAAAAACACAAAAAAACAAGATAGTTTTTTGTGTGTGTTTTTTTTGGTAAAAAAATAGCGATAAAGACAGAAACAACAATAAACGCTTTCTTTCTTTGTCAGGTGTTACATGTCACTTGTCTTCAACATGTTTGTTTTAACACGCTACATGGAAATAAATACTGGCCGTAGTTACACGAACCAAAAACACTGTACACACGTCGTTCCGTGTGTTTTTATGCTTTGCTTCTTCCTGTATGTTGTGTTTGTTTGAGTGACGATGATGATGATGATGATACAATATATGACCAACAAAAATGAATAAGTCAGTCTAAGTCACTGAGGAGAAATATTGTCTCGTCTCTCTTCTGCCTCGAACCTTGTGCTTGCTCTCTGTGTGTTTGTGTGTGTGTCTGTGTGATCTCTACTAACGCTAACAGAATAACATGTTAAGAATCTTAATGGCATTTTTCTTCCGTTTGTCTTTTTTTTTTTTGCTTACGCGTAAAAAATGTAAAATAAAAACTTAGCATTTTCCCCAAAAAAACGGTAAAAAAAAACTAAAACAAAACACTTATTCTTTTTTATTTTTAGCGGGGAAATTGGATGAATTATTATTATCCGTTAGAATAAAATGAAACCATAAACCAATATTGAAACAAAAATACTAGATAATGGTTATTTTTATATGAAAACCGACCTTTCACGGCAGCAGAGAGCGGTAAAAAGAAAAGAAAAAAAAGACGTTTATCTCAAACCTGACAAGTAGACGACCTATCTCCACCTTGGAAAAAAGTGGAAAATTCTTTACACTAAAAATTATCCTTTGGTTCCTTACTTAGCAAAATTACCAACTAATAAATCCAGAACCGTTCGTTAGCCGTTCCATTAGAAAACAAAACCACTAGAGACCAAGAGTACCAAGGGCCAAAATATCAGCGTCTTTTTGTGCATTAGATCACCAGAGCCGATATATCAGCCCTTAAGGTTCCAAAGGATGAAATAAAATTAGACTATTTTTATAATGATTTTAACCACGAATTAGAAGTCCGATAGCGCATAATGTTATTCATCAAGCAAGACTGCAACAACATCAATGCCTTTTTTTTTGCCTTATTGGGTTAATTTTTTACAGAGTCTCATATCCAAAAATATTGGTAGTGAAAGGTGATTTTATTATTTTTTAAGGGGGTTGTTTTTAAATATCAAATATCAGGAATAAACTAGTGCTATTAAATAAATGTTAACCCCGAATAAATTGATTTAATTGCAAAGTTTTCTTATTTTAAACCAAGAGAATTGATTGCTCTGCTCTCTCGGTAAATAAAACATTTACGTACGCAAAAAACAACCCAGAATTAAATGATATAGAATTATTTCCAAATGGAATACTGGAAGAATTATCTTCACATTTTCAGTGAATATTTTAATTTTAAAGAAAATATTAAATAATTCCTGTGTGCAGTCAGTATTTCAGGGTTTTTTTTGTCCTTCTTAACAACCACCGAGATAGGGAAAAATAAAACAAAAAAAAAACATTCATTCATTGTTTATATTCGTTCGTTCATTCATTCCAATAAAAACAATTTAAGATTCAATTATTAATTAATATTAATAAATAAAATCCACTATTATTTCTATTTTAAAAATAAATGAAACAGTAAACAATAAACAAACAGCAACACACACGCACATACAACAAGCAAGCAGGCATTTTATATTTTAGAAAACACACTCTCGTTATTTTTGCTTATTTTTTTAGAGAAATATTCTTGAAATTTGTTGTTGGTTTTGAAAAAAAACAACTACTTATTTGTATACTTCGGTTTACTGATATTTCATCTCATTCACCCGACACACGGAGACATATAATCACGCTTTCAAAAAAAAAAAGTGATAAATAAAAGAAATATCAAAACCGTATAAATTTTAATCTCGTAAAAATAACCCCAAAATTGTTAAGGACACTCTAAAAATTTAACGTAATAAAAATATAATCACAAAAACACATAAACATGTTTTCAAATAATCACATTTTTTTTAATCCTTTGAAACCCGATTTATCAAAATTACCAAGTAGTCACTTAAAGTCGTTATATTAGATGAAAATATTGGTGTGTCTTCTTTTACCTTATATTGCAAGGGCCAATATATTGGCCTCCTTGGATCCAAAGATTTAACAAAAATATTTGGTGGAAAGAAAACTTCGTATCCCCCTCCCCCCAGTTCTATAAGATTTGAAGTCGAAACGAACGAAAACAACAACAACCGGCGATGTTACGACCTTGCGTTTTTAGTTTGTGTTGTTATTTGACAAACAAAACTCTGCATTCTCGTGGTTTTTTCGTTTTGGGTTTTTTTATTATTATTAAAAGACAAGTAAGGAAGATTTCATACAATCAAACTGGGACATATATTAAGTATAAAATACTTAAACTGGAGATTTTGTTTGGGGTTAGACCTTAACGAAAAGAAATTAATTCTGGTGTCTAACTCCATGTATGTGATGATGGATGGGTGTCCAATAATATCCATCAATCAATCCATCCAAGGGCGTTTGGTTTAGTTTAGTAGCAATAAAAAGGTCGCGGATCCTATATATATATATATATATATATATATATATATATATATATATATATTGTGAGCTAGCTGGGGTAGAGTGAGTGAGTGACTGAGTGAGTGAGAGTGTTTTGACTGTTGGTAAAGTTGCTGTAAATAATGTGTGAAAAAAACGTCCTTAATGCCGAAAGGACGTTTCCAGCCTTAAAATAAGCTTTGAATTTTTTTTGATTTGTTGAAAATTGTATTGTCTGTTTTTGTGTTTATAATAAAATTTACTGTTTATTTAGTGCACAGTAAATTTTTTGACACCCTGTCTGTCCAGTGCCGTGCTTTAACCACCTTGCAGCCCCGTCGCAGAATGTGCCTGGCGGCTCCTTTCCCCATAAAAGATAAGTTGCCCCCCCAAAAACATACTTCGATCAAAGACTTATACACATAAATATATATATGGAGAGAGATAGACAGAAAGAGAGAGATAGGTATACATTTTAAGTGTGATAATGATTTTCTAGTTAATTCAAATAATTAATTTGAGATCTGTGAAGGAAGCCAAGGAGCTTGCGGCCCCTATGGAGCTTGCGGTGGTGCCCCCGGGCCCCCACCTCCGCAAATGCAATGTCTACGGGGACCCTAAGTAACGGCCGTGTCTGTATCTGACTGGACTGGACTACTACTACTGCCAGAAAATAAAAACCCAAAACATTTTTTTGTTACTCGGGAAGAAAGATAGGCATTCCGCATTCCGAATGCATTATTATATTTCTAAACAAAATGAATGGATAAAGAGACAGACAGACAGAGAGCGATCGCCGATATCGGTCGGTCGGTTGGTGTCGGTCGGTAACTGAAATGTTTTATATTTTTTTAGAACTTTTTCATCCGAGCTGGTTTATGATTTTTTTCTTTTAGTTTTGTTTGAAATCCACTTAAAAAATATTTCTAAAGGAAAATAAAGTGGAACAGCAAACAAAAACACAAATATTGCAGCTAAAGGTAATAAAAAGTTGATGTAACCCCCGCACACACACAACAACAACAACACATTTTGCGATTGTTTGGCGCAAAAAAGTGACTTCGAAAATCAGAAATAAAATTAAACAAAAAGAAGCCCAAAATGGAAGTATCGATATTTTTGCTTAGTTAAACGAGTCCTTTTACCAAACTGACAATAAAGAGATTATCTGTCGTTGACTTAAAGTCAAAAAGAAAATATTGCAAATAGCCGGTCTTAATTTGCATATCGCTCTTTACGCTCTTCTTTGCCTTGACTTGGAAAGAAAACTTATTTTGAACTTTTATTTTCAGTTTACAATATTATTTTTTAACTCCTGAGGTACGTTAAACAAAAAAATAAGTGGTTTTGAATTTGATTTATTTACGCTTCTTATGTGGAAGAGATTGCTTTAAATTTTTAGAATGTAAACGAACTCAAAATTTAATTTTTAGTTAGAATTTTTCCTTATTTTTAATTTTTGGGCTTTTATTTCGACATGTTTTGTTTTAATAGAAAAAGAAAAGATTTTACAGTTTAATGATTCGTGAGTTCGATTTTTTGGGGGGTGGGGATGCGTTCGGTCACAAATGGAGGATTTTTAAGTAAAAAATTCCAGTAGGTCTTGACAGAGTCGAACTTGGTGTGTGTGGGTGACAGTCACTGGTGTAAGAAAGAATTCATTTACTTCTTGAGTTTTGCTAGGATTTTCTGTATTTAGTTTTCAAACCAAAACTACTGTTACCAACGTTTACGTGTTCTTCTTTCATACTGTTAATATAAATCAAAATATAATTTTTCAATTTAAATAAATAAATTTAAATTAAATTTTAAAAAAAAGTAAATAATAGTGTGTCTGTTGTTGTTGTTATTTATATAGTGTTTATTTAATTAAATCAATCAATCATCATTATCATCAGCCTTTCTTTGGCCCAAAGTGTCACTTTATTGTTGAATGTGTTATTGCGTTGCGTGCAAGAAGTGTGCGTGAGTGTTTTTGTGGACATGTAATTAAACTTTAACTGACACAAGCAAAACATTTTCTCACAAAAATTGTATTATCTCTAAACACTACTTTCATTAAAGCCAAACGTAGAATGTGGCTAGCTTTTAAAAAGTCATTGAAAATAAGTTAAACTGAATAAATGAATCAATTAATTTACATTATTAGAAGTATTTTTAACCCTTTCGACCCCATAGGGCCGCAGGGCCAATATATCGTCCTTAGTAATCAAAGGAAAAAAAGACACACTGACATTTCGACCCTAATATGTTTTTTTAATAGAAAAGTTCTGAGTTACTGCTTGGTAATATTACTAAGTCAAGTTCCAAAGGTATGTTAAAATATCGTTGTGTGTGTTTTCTTTTGCCTTAAGTTGCTAGGGCCGATATATCGGTTCTTTGAGGTTTAAACAAGCATTTTTCAGCCAAAGCAATCAACAAAATATTATGGACAGGTGTAAAAATCCACTCATTAAACTTAATTGTAAATTGTTCAAAACTTCCAATAAAAACCAATCAATATTGTCAATAAGTTAATTCATTCAATTTGCCGAAAACTGAAAACGTGTTTTTAAATAAATTTAATAATTCTTAATTTTCAGTCGAATTTTTCTTAAAGTTCTTATAAAAAGTGTGTGAGGGGAACTGTAAACAAAAAACTTCAACTAAAAACAATGTTATTTCATTCATTCAGGTCGGACAACTTTGGAATTGGTTTTTTAATTCATTTCAGGGATAAAAAATATTGTGTGGAAAAACCTTGAAGGAATTTATTTGTAAAACAAGTATTTTTAATAACGAATTAGTTCTTCTGTAGCATCAGCATCAGATAATAATACAGACTTAAATGATGCGTTAAAAATGTAAGAATATATTTCGGAATTATCACTCCATTATCCAGTGTTTTTGTACCTGTAAAGGCTTAAATGAAAAGCCTTTATAACATTATATTTTAAGTATTTTTATGTCTATTTTGAATGAAGTATTTTTTAGGCATAAAAAAATAATCAAATTTGGTTTAATCTTCTTTTTTTGCACACAATGTGCACACATTGCGCAACACAAACACACTAAAGTAGTTGTTGTAGTGTGTAGTTTATTTTTCTACGCGTGTCTTCAATTGACTTTTTTTTAAATAAAGCATATTTTAAGGAATAAAATGAAGTGGTTATTCGTTCTTGTAAAAATAGATAAGGAATAATAGTTGATTAGATTAACCCAGAAGTAAAAAGAAGAAGAAAAAATAGCCCTCGCAGACAAATCAATACAGACAGACAGTGGACAGCGCACAAAATGTGTAGTGGTTGACAAATTGTTTGTTGTTAAACATGAAGGTTGGAAGGAGACCTTTACCTTTATTTAGCAAATCGTTAAAATTGTTATATGGACACAAAAGTTTTAATTAATTTGTGGATTGTTTAAATTTTTCGCAGAGACCCTCGGCCAGCAATCCAAGTCAGTGAATGAAAAGAAAAAAAATTGAATATTTTGCTGAGATTGATGAAGTGTTTTTTTTGTTTTATTTTTTTTTTGTCATTTGGTTGTTGATGCTAAAGGGTTGGTATTTTTTTTAATTAAGAAAATAAAGTCTAAACTTGAAAAAAGTAAATATTAATGACAAAACTGTGTGTGTGTATGTGTGTGTATGTGCGTGCGTGTGTGTAAACATCAAGTTTTGCTAAGATTAATTGTTAAATTAAAATTACGAAATGTTATTGATTTCTTCAAATTGTAAATGCGACTACTCAACCCGACCCATTATCACCCCAAAACTCTAAAGGGTAGATTTGGGAGAGAATCTAAGTAAAAAAAAAAACAACCCAAAGACAGGTCGGTAGGTTTGAATTTTAAAATAAAGAAAGAAAGAAAGAAAGAAGCAACTGACTTACCTATCGTCATAAGCAAAGTCCGCGTTAAATGTATTTGAATAAAGCAAAAAAGCGACAAGACTGACAATGAGGAGACGGTAAGAAAAAAAGTAAGGCTCCATTCTTCATTCTAACTGTTTAGTTACTAACAAACATTATAGACAGGTTCGCCTTCCTTCACTACGACTACGGCGACTGCTGCTGCTGCTGGCCTTGTTGGCCAATGACGACACCGAGCGCACACACACACACACACACACACACACGCGCGAGCACCGACTGTAATTTCCTTCGGTTATTTCCGTCAGCAGATGACGGAAATAACCGAATATTCACACAGTTGTTATTAAGATGCCTGTGTCTAACGGCAGAGCAGCCGCCTCACCACCTCTATCAACTTCGAAATGCTTTTTACTCTCACTCTCAAGTTGAGCAGAAAAGGTATTTTAGGACATAAAAAATAATCACCTTACATACTTTTACTTACATAGTGACAATTTCAATTGTTTCTTATTTTGTTGTATTATTCTAATTGCTACGTTCATTTTATATATTTATATATTTATTTATTTCACTCAGCAACAAGTAGTTTTATGCTAAAGTCAAAGTGACAACAAGTCTCCTCTGGTTTCCAGCAAGTTCCGCACCATTTCAGTCAGAGACTGTACGTTGCAACACCTCCCTGGGTTTTCACCCCGCCGCGTCCATCTCACACACCTGCCAATGTCTGGCGGTGGTTTCTGAAGGCAGAGTGACATTATTATTATTATTATTATTATTATTATTATTATTATTATTATTATTAGATCTCCCACCAATCACCTGGCGCTGTCACACCCAGTAACCAGTGGTTTATTCTGAAGTCAAAGTGACAACAAGTCTCCTCTGATTTCCAGCAGGTACCGCACCCGCACCACCACACCACCACACTACTATTCCAATCAAAGATTATACAGTGGGCACAACAACATCTCCCCGGGTTTTCACCCTGTTGCGGCTACTTTGCACGCCTGTAATTAGCAAAATTGCCAACGCCCGGTGGTGATTCCTGAATTATAATAATAATAATAATAATAATAATTATTATTATTATTATTATTATCATATTTAATAATATAATAGAAATAATAAATGTTGTTGTTGTGGTTTGGAGTTCTCAGTCACGACACATCGACATTATTGCAATTGCAGTGCAATTGAATTGCACTCATCAACCAGCAGCCGAACAACTCAGTGCTTGTTACACGCTGTCCGTACAAGGGGAACCAAAAATTACTGACCCATGAAAAAAAAAAAAATAATAATGTAGAAATATACAGATTGGGCCACAAAAAGATTTCTCTTTTAATCATACATTTTTTAAATGAAGATTAATTCCAAATTTTATTTAAAGTTAGAAAAAATTATTTTAGTTAAAAATTGATAAGAAAATCTTCTCACTCTGTCTTTTGTTTCTTAAACCAGGGGTTTTCAAACTGTGGTCCGCGGACCACAGGGGGTCCGCAAGAAGAAGATAGGGGGTCCTTGGATTAACTCATTACGTGTAATTCAAAGTATAAATTTTCAATGTCTGGATATTTATTTTTACTTATTAATGTTCCTAAATGACAAA
>JAUZSX010214852.1:0-15854 GCA_034780655.1 Idiosepius hallami
TGTTTTTTTTTTTTTTTTTTTTTTTTTTTTTTTGAGAATTAAGCTGAAGAAAAAAACTTGTAAAAAAAAAATTGTGAAGAAAGGGGTTGTATGAGGGGTGTGAGAAATCAAGAGAAAAAAAAATTGAAACTAAATAAAAGCAAAGACTAATAAAAAAACAAAAAATAAGATGTGTATATGTGTGTGTATATATATACATGTATATGTGTGTGTATATATACAAATATATATATATGTATATATATATATGTATATATATGATATATGTAAAACAAAAACTTTTGTTGAGGCTGGTCTGAGAAAAAAAACAAACTAACAACTTGAGAGAGGCTTTAGATGAAATTAACAACCTGTGAGTAGTGGGTGAGATCATGTTGATGATGGTGAGATGATGATAGTGTTGGTTACATTGCACACATGATGTGCAAATGTGAGCGAGTGTGTGTCTGTGTGTGCATGCCTGTGTATGTATAATGTTGTTGGCAATTCTTATGGCATACTGCAACAGGTTAATATTATTACTTCTACTACTATTATAATTATTATTATTATTCCTATTAATAATATTATTATTATTAAAGTGTTGACTCTCTTTTTTAAGATGTCAAAGATTCCTCCAGAGAAATAGATGAGAAAAAGATAAAAGAAAAAAAGTCCCAAAACATTTATCTTCTTGTTCCTTCCTAGCTGGACATGAAGCAGAAAATTACACAACAGCAAATTAGAAAAAATAAAAATATCCCAAAATAACAAAAAAAAAAAAAAAAATTAAAATAAAACTATGAAAAACTTTCCCATCCCCGCTCTCTCACCAAGAATAATAAAAAAACAAACAAACAAAAACAACAATCAAATGAAACTATGCTTGAAAAAGAAAAAACAAAAGAAACTTCAATTACAAAAATAAATAAAACTACCCCCCCTACTCCACCTTCTTCAAAGAAGAAAAAAATAAAATCACTAAGAAAAAAAAAACAAAAAAAAACTGACATTTTTGTTTTTAAATGATCTCCCACCTCTCTTTCAGGAGAGGTAGGTGTTGAGGGTATTTTTCTTATTGTTCCCTTAGATTTTCTTTTGATAATTCTTGGCAGACCACACCCCTTTTTTTTTCAGTCTCTGAAATGAGGATAGAAGGGAAAAGAAAAAAAAATTCAATTTATTCCTGCATTTTGAAAATTTATTTCATGTATCACACAATGGTTTTGAAAATTGTTTGCTCGGCTCACAGTCAGTCCTATTTTGATCTTCTCCACAGAAAAAGCTTTTTAGAGAAGCATCATTCATTGTTGCTTTGTCCGTCTGGCTTCAGCCACTCTCTCCCTTCCTGGTTTGGGTTTACAACAAATTAATAGATTCACAATCCTACAGTGATCCCCACCTCAACACCCATTTTTTTTCTATATGTCCAAAATAACTCTGCCTGATACTTGTATAAAAAATTTGAATGCCCCTTAATTACTCTCTATCTAGAGGTTAAAAAAAAATAGTTCTACTACCAATGTATTTTTACAATTTTAGAAAAATAATTCTTGTCAGAAAAATTACTGTGAAAGATTGATATTCAGAAATTAAAAAACTCTTTAGACTATTTCAAACCTATTTTTCTTTTTTAAAATATGTAATTACTCTCGATAAGTTTACAATTTGAAATGTTTTAACTCATTTAATTTTAGGGACTATTTGATATTCGTCACTACACTTAGACTTTACTTCGACTCTGGTTCTTCTAACAACTCATTAACATTAAATATGTAAAACAAAGTGACCCCCCTCCTCCATTTGCCTTTTTTATATATATAACAAACCAAGATTATAGGATTTAAAAACTCACAAAGAAATTATCTGAAAATAGTGAAGTGTTTTATTTTTCATGGAGTGAATCTAATTAAGCAAAAAAAATTGTTTTGTTTGTACGGATCTTTCTTTCGTTGCTTGCTGGAGCATCCTTTTCTTTTTTTCTAGACTAGCCATATTGGCTTCTTTGAACATAGGAAAAACAAACTTGAATTTGATTTTTCTTTTAAATTCTGCCTTCCTCATTAATCTGCTTGCATTGTGCAATTGGTGCTGCTATTTACTTTTGTGGTTCTACTTACAAGTATCTTTCTTCATCCATTCCCTATCCAAAAAGAAATTGGATGATACACTCTCATTCTCTAAAGTTGCTTATAAAATAGTTTTGTTTATACAGTCTACCCTAAAAACAGGTTGTTGAGTGCATTTCGGGAGACCTTAAAAACTCACCCACTCGCGTTTCTATGAAAGTAATTTCTGTTACGATATTTTGTTACTTTAAGTAAGATTGGTAAAGTTGTGAAATACAATCGATGAGTGCTTAATGCTATGGAAAGATTGCATTATGCTGATTAAAAGAGCTTAACTATGCCCTTTTCATTTCACTAATCTAAATATGATTATATAGAAATAGGAAATTTCATCTTCAAGAGCATAGTTACTTGACATTTTTTTCATTGTTGTTGAACTAGCTTATTTAATTGCAATTTTACAAACCAAAATTTATAACCTTTTTGTTTTTTGAAACTGCAGCCAATGAAGCTATTTTCAGTTCTGTTTGTATTATTGCAATTGTAATGCACTCTGAGCATTTCATTGCAATTCAGACACTCTTGACCTTCTCGGATATTATGGTATGTATTACTTGTGATATATAATCAACTTTATTAAATGCTACTACTAACTTGTATGCATTACTTCCTAAAGAATTAATATCTATTTCTAGAAAGCCTTATTTTATTGAGGGATTGTAACGAACATAGTTTCAGTTGATTTAAATGACATCTTAGAATTATTTTGACTTGTTTTTTTTCCTTTAAATCTTTTATTAAAGCTTTCAAAAACCTGATAAGTTTTTGTGATGAAGCATAATCAACTGTGAATGGCATTGAATTCCTTTTGTTTTTTATTTCTTGGAAATGTTAATATTAAAAAGGGCATGTCTCTTAGAATTATAAATCATAAATAAATAACAGACTGACTGGAAACTGAATTGAGTTATGTTCACTTTTGTTCTAATACTCTTATGAAAGATATGATTAACGTCACCCTCCTCCCTTACACTGTTCTTTTAACAATGTTTTCATAAAACATTTGATCAGAAATCTAATTCTGGCATTTAATGATTGTAAAGATTGATTACCATTAAACGAACATAAATTAAAAATTATTATTCTTCCTGTTTGTTTCCTTTATTTAATTTTAATTCTATTTTTTTTATTTTCTAAGATTTTGAATTCTCTTTTTTCTTTCTATCCATTTTTTTGTTCCCTTTTTAGTACTTAATCTAATGTCCTGTCCATCCTCTTTCTTGTCCTCTTTGTGCTAGCCCTTTAGCTAGACGGACTAATTTCTTCCCCTTAAATGTCATCTCCTCCCACAGCCAACTTATATGCGGGTCGGTCATTTGCAGGGAGTTGCATACATAAAGGGGACCAACCATTGTGGAAATTTTAAATCTTCATCAGGTCACTCTCGCCAGTTCAGCTACTACTTTAATAGATTATTATTATTTTCTGCTCACGATGAATTTTTTCACAAACAATAAATCTGTAATTTAACATTTTTCTCCCTTTTCTTTTTCCTTTTGTGCATGTCATATAAAAACAAAACCATGAAAATTTTTTTTTTTTCCTGTACAGAGAAATTAATCTCTTTCTTTCTGTTTCTTGTTTGCTCTGTTGAACAACCCCCCCCTTTCTGGTTCCAGCTTGGAGTAAGTAGGGGAAGAAAAATTCAAATTATTCAAGAAAGCTTTTATCATCTCCATCTTAATTTCTCTCTCACTAAGGATCACATCGCTTCAAATGATATCTTATTAAGCGAGAATAAATTTCTAATTTTTAAACTCTTCTCCATTTCAGCTGAAAAAGTTTTCATTTTTCTTTTTTCTTTCCTGTTCATTAATTTTTCTATGCATTTGTCTGTAGAACCTTCTAAAAAATGGAAATGTAGTTTCATTTGTACATCTATCTATTGGATTGTCAATCTCCTCCTTATTTTTGTTACCTTAACAACATTTTGGCTGATTAATTCCTTAGCTTTTCTCATGTAATCAAACTCTGGGAACCTTTACATTAAAGGCATTGAGTTTTTACAATTCTAAGCATTATCTGAAGGTGAGGGTTTGAATCCCTTCAAAGGGCAATAATAACAAAGAATATATTTCAAGACTTAACCATGGTCAAATGAGGGAGTGAACAAAATGAGCAACCCTTACTCAATCCAAAAGGGTAGTTATTTTATGAAAACTCAAGAGAAAAAGCTATCTGAGTTTAATCACCATTAAATGACATTTAAAATCTTATTATGGACCTCTCTCATTTCTTTATTTTTGGAGTAAATAGCATGAACATTCTTCTAACAATTAAAACAAAATTTGTTACAATGGTTCTGGGATTAAAGTTTGGACATTTTTATATGATTTGTTGGCAATTATAATATAAATATTCAAAACTCATAATATTTGTAGTTTTCAGACCATTTTATGCAATGTGTCTGAACATTTAATCTGCATTTCTATTTACAGTGGATTGGGGTCCTCTGTTCAATATGAGTTAAGAAGACTGATAAGCACATTTCACAGTGTTTTGCCTGATAAAACCTATAGCTTCGTTCAACTGACCAAACTCATTCAAGCTTTGTCATAATTGGGAGTTTCTATGTAATTTCAGACTTATCCCCTTCATTTAATACACAGTGATACACTGACCAGGTATGTGTATTAAGCCTTATAAATTTTGTTTAGATAACAATGTGAAAGAGGACAACAGGGTTAGGGTTAACATATACAAATTATTATGATGCAGTAAATATTTATACCTTCTTCCTTCTTTCTCTCATAATGGCTGCCTTCTTTAGATGGCTTTCAAGTTCATTCTAAACCATAATATTAATCTTTTGTATAAGAAAAGAAGACAGAAATAAAGATTTAGTAAAATTTAATATAAGTTTGTAAATGGTGAACAGGATTTTATATTCCAGAAAATATAGAACATCATATAACCCCGCCCTCCTACCCCAAATGTTTTGTTTTTTTACCCAGGTTTCTTTCTTTTTTTTTCTTTGTCTCTTCTTCTGGTTTTCAGGACTTGAGATATCTAGTAAACAAATAAAAACAAAAACTTATTTTTATTGGGACAAAATGAACTTCCTAATGTCTACTATTTTTTTTGTTTTTAGATAATTAAAACTAAATATTTAAATTTTTTAAAAATAATTGTTTTTTTAATCTTTATTAAAAGACTTTATTCTAATGAAGTTGAAGAAGTAAAAAAAAATTTTCATTTCTATTTGAATATAAAAAAAGCCTAAACTTTATCTCAAATTACATCTGTTGATATTACTTTTATTAGTTAATATAAATCTAATAAATATATATTATATGGAAAAAAAAATGCCTCAAACTTACTTTGCACCCCAATCAGTTCGTCCGTGCATTGTTGCACCAACTGAAGGTCTATAAGTGGCTGAATTCTTCCCCAAAGACAAAGGTTGTGCTCGCCTCCAACCATATTCTGCTAAATTTCAATTAGGAATCAATTAATATATAAACCAGTAAAGGTGTTAAATATCATATTTACTTGGTGAGCACCAATCCAAGTTTGGCTCAAGGTCATTTTTATGTGCTCTTTACCCAGGTTTTTTACATTCAGTGCTACCCTTCACCTAAATGATCTGCTCTCCCTATCTGCCCAAGGTAGCTAAAAGTGAATGCAATGGTTTTGACTGGGATTTGAACTTGTGTACTACAATTCCAGAGCCCAACCAATGCTCCAACTTTGCTGCTTTAAGTAAAGGTGTTATATATTGTGCTGCAGAATCTTTTGAAAATTATATTTTTACAAAAATTTGATTATTGCCTTACCAAAAATATTTTATATATTAACAGACAAAATTAATTCAATATCACAGAACAAATATTAAAAAAAAAAACCCTGAAAATTTAAAACATTACTATATAAACAATACCAGTGAGGTAACTATAGTAATTGTCACCAGGAGTGATCACCCCCACATCAAGCTCTGCTGAACAGAGCAAACACTTCTGAAATAGATTGGGGAAATCCTATAAAAAGCCATTAATAAACTAGTGGGGCACCATTTGATGTGCTTTGATTATTGGAGATGTGAGGGCACTCAGCACACCTATTATGTCAATATGTTGGCATAGTTACATAAACAAAACACTAACATCTATTTCTTTAAATAATTATTACTAAAAAGCTGTAAATTGTTCATCTAATTATTATATGGTATTTTAATATTTAATTATAAACTTATTTGTATATTGATTTTTTCATCTATTATTTTACTTCACTCAGAGATTTAATATTTACTACAAGTATTGCCCGGCCTTGCTGATGATTTGAAGTAGCCTTATTATATCAGAAAGCAGTTAAGGAAAACTATTATATAGAAAGGCAATACTGTACAAATAAAAATTTTAGTAGTCATAATCCTTTTTTTAACTATCTTTCTAAAAACCTACAGGGTTTAGGGTCTTATAAAAACACTATCTATGTTGCTCTGTAATTGCATGGACTTCTAAATTCTCATGTGGTTAATATTTTGTTAAGTAATCGATTACTTAATAAAATGTTAATAAAATATTAACCACACAAGAATCAAGAAATTAGTAAGCATAGTGAAAGGAATGATATTCTTGACTTAAAAAGTAAATGAATGATTTGCAAGAATAAGAAACCTACCAGGGTTATTGTTGCGTGATATGGTGTTGCTGTAGAGTTTTGTGTTCCATAAAGACACATTGTCTTTACCTGTTAATCCTGAGGTTGGGTTCATCCCTTAAAAAAAAAAATTTAATCTCTCAAAATGAATCTAAAATGCTCTTATATATATTTTGTTTAAAATCATTCTGTGAAAAAGAAAAAAAATAATTAATCCAAAACTTTATCATGACAGATCATGTGAAAAAAGAAGCCACAATAAACAAATTCATTTAATATTCTTAGAGTTTTAATTTTTTTCAAAGGCATGAAAAGGAAGTTCCTAGAATAGACAACCATTCAGGAAACTCTGTGCAAGGCATTTATTAATATTCATTTATCAATTCTTGGATTAATCAAAAATATATTTATTTTTATTTACTTATGATAAAACTTTGAAAAATCTAGAATGGTTAAAAAAAAACAAAAAAAAAACTATTTTCTTAACGTTTTTGCAATAATTTTTGAATTGTTAGTTGCTTTAAGAGGTTAAATCGGTTAAATCAAGCTATCATTTGTTGAACTGAAAACTTGTTACCGTATATACTTGTGTAAAGGTTTAATATCTGGAAGATGATTTTAAGGTTATTTAAAGACGTCAACGTATTTAAAGAGCAACTCAGTGATTGATCATAACTAGGGCTGTGACAAAAATATTCTTTTTATGCAAACTTCTTTTAACAAAAAGCATATTCTTCGACATATACTTAAGAATATTGTCACAGCCCTAATCATAACATAGTAAATACCATTTTGTTTGTGCTCTCGGTGTATACCAGTAATCCTAGTAATTAATTACACTCCCTCCAAACCCCACTGCAATGTGTTTGACAGCATTTAAAGTACATACTTGGTTTTTAAATAAAATTTGAATGTTTACATCATATCACTTAAGAATAGTTTTAAAAAAATCATGTTTTTTTGCAAAACTCGTTTGGGTTAATTATTTTCTAATTAATTTCATAAGGAATAAAATATTTCAAAGCTAAAAATGAAATCTAACAGTGTAATCACCTGTGGTGTGTTGTACTTGTTTTGCATCAAAATAAACAAATGAACAATCTTTCTTCAACTGAAAAGAATCCAAAGAATTAAACTGACCTGGACGATATCTTGCTTTCTCAAGGTAATACTGCTTAGCTGATGATCGACTCGTCTGTTGTCCAGAATTTCTTCGATTATTATCACCAGCTTTCAGATGGTTGTTGGTTGTCGTCGTTGTTTTCATTTTGAGGAAACTACAACAAAAGCAAGGCTAAAAGTTGGACAAGGTCAAAGGTTAATATTGGTGACCAAAATTTGGGTTGGAGGTAAGTAGGGTTTTAGTGTCATTAAATCCTATTAAAATCAAATCAAAAATTAGAGAAAACAAAAAAAAAGCCAAGTTTGTCTTACCTTGCAAAATCATCATCTGCTTCATCATCATCAAATAATTTGTCACTCATTTCATTTTTATTTTCTTTTAAAAATGAAGGATTCATTTGATTTCTTTTTGGGGGATGATCAGCAGCAGAAGTAGAAAAATCAAAATCCTCAAAATCGTCCCATGACATATCTAAACCCCAACGTTTCCGAGCACTTGATTTTTTATTTCCTTGTAACAAGCGTGACACATCCTGTAACTATACATAAACAAAAACTGTTGAATAAAGATACCAAGTTGAATTCTATCATTGCCTTAAAATAGGAAATTATTAAAGCTTCTGTTCTTATAACTAAAATTGGAGAAAAATCGTATATAGTTCAGAAGAGTCTTTGTCTTTTTCTACTTTAAGTGTAAGGAAGAGAATGAAAAAATCTAAAGTGATATAAGCTGTTGGTTATTTAAATATTCTAGAATTCACTCTTAGTTTCTAGAGAAAAACATAAAGGTGATGATCAGTGTTATCAATAATGTATTTATTTATTTAAACAATAATTTCAAAGACAGCACCTTTTACATAAATTCAAATTGTCGATAGTAGTTGCTTCCCTTAGTTCATGAAAAAAAATCCAGAATCACAATATAGGAAGAAATCACTGATAGATTGAAATAATCTCAAAGTATTGGAGCTTTAAATGTTGCATGTATCAGTAAGTGTGTATGTATATATAAAGTAAAAGAAATATCATCTGGAGTGAACAACTTTATATTTATATATAGTTGTTGAAAAATAATCACTAAGATTATATTTGGATAGAAGACCTTAGAAAACAGAAATTATCAGTTTATGTTTGTCTTAAAGGCAGGAGCAAAAAGGAATATCTGAATGATACTGTGATTGGATTTATGAAAAAATAAATTAGCCTGGAAAGGGTTAAGACTAAAACAAATTAATGATCAAAGTGTTTTACCTGTTTTGTTGGTTCATGTGTTTGTTTTATTTGATTTGCGTTCATCAGAGATGGCAAAATATTTGTGGTCCGGTTCTCGGACAAAGGTTTCGTTTGTGGGTGTGTGTAATAACTATTGCTTGCTTCTGAGGGCACAATAGTTGGGTAAGAATTAGGGTTCTTAACCACAGGCTGATGATGATGAGATGGATGAAAATGATGATGAGATTGCTGTTGGTGTGAGGGTTGCTGTTGCTGCTGTTTGACACTGCTCAAATTTGCCCCAACTTGGAAGAAACTGTATCTCAATGTCTAAGAAGAAAAAAAAACATCGAATATGAGAATCTTTTTTTCTATAGACTGGACATACAAAATATTATTCACTATGACATTCTACAAAGTTCCTTATTGGAATGATAACAATTTAACTTATAATTGATTTTTTTTAAAAAGTTTCTGTTTTTTAATTAAAGTCTCCCTAATTTGACCATAAAGACATATCAAGTAAAATATGAATCTAAGACGAGAAGAATAATCAATTTTCAAATTGATTTTAAGGCAATTAATTTTGCATAAAAAAATTTCAAACAAATTATTCTTATATATCAATATCGGTTGTGTGTAAACATTTTTTTCAGTTAAATGTTAAGCTAATATCTTTCTTTCTATTTTCATTCTTTGTTTACATAAAGTGTTCACATATGAGGACTTTCTTTAGATTTACGTAATGCAATATGAAGTTAGAGAAAGCATTAAAACAATTTCAAGGACATTTCAAACACATTCTTTACAATTCATTATCAGAAGTATTTGTATGAAAACATAATGAAAAAAGTCTGAAATTGAAATTTGTGGTTCAATGTCTAATTTTTAATTTTAAGACAATAGAAAATTTTGCTGAAAATATTAGCTGAATAAGATTTTTTTTTAACTAAGTTGAAAAGTTATTTGAAATAGTTCATTTTGTTAATAAATGTATAAGATTTAGTTTGAAAAGAATTATGTGAAAAAAGAATACAACATTTAAAAATAGTAGGATTTAATTGTAATATTAATTAAATTAAAATACAATATTAATTATTATTCTTATATACTCTTATCTGTTCCTGCTTACATCAATAGAACCAGAAAAAATTGATATAACTATTAGATTTAAATAAAAACAGGATAAATTAAAAAAAAGAAATGGAAATACAAATAGAAAGAAAGTAACAAAAGTTCTTACCTGAGCTGCAGATGGACGATCTTTTGGATTCCAATCAATTAAATCCTTCATAACATCAAGACCTTCATTGCTAGCATTTGGAATTGCTGTTTTAAGATTGGTTGCTATGCACTGAGGCCAGCGAAAATTCATTGCAGCAGCAAGACGATAACCATCTTCCCAGGATTTCTACCAAAAAAAAAAAGAGATTTTTTTAGGCAAGTTTTGATATTATTGTGAATTTATGGTCCACAAAAAAACAAAAAACAAGGATTACTTCACTTAATCCTTTGAACCCTAAAGAATTGATATATCAGTCCTGGGGAATTAAGGCAAACTTATTAAAAAAACAATTTCATTTAAAAAATAAGCGGGGGTCTATTTGTTCCATTTTACTGTCAAAGCCAGTCGAACACAGTACAAATTTATGTTGGGAACAAGACACTCATTAGACAAATATTGTTATAAAAATAGAGATAACTGTGATACAAAAAAAAGACAGAAGAATGTTGCTTACCCTGTCAGGTGTGCCTAAAATGGAACAGATTTTAAAAATCTGATCAATTTCTGAACTTCCTGGAAACAAAGGACGTAGAGTATAAACCTCAGCCATAATACATCCGACTGCCCATAAATCGATTGGAGAGCTATAATTGGTTGCTCGGAGAAGGACTTCTGGGGCACGATACCTTGTCAAAATCAAAGACAAGTTTCAATTTTATTAAAAGTTTTTTTTTTTTTGGATGAATTCAAAATCTTACAAACATTTTTTCATTCTTGTATATTGAAAGAAAAGTAAATTGAATAAATAGAACTTCAAAGAAAGGATATTGCATCATTTTGAGGAAGCATATCAACATTGATATTACATGTTACATACATAATCTGTAGTAAGGTAGCCCAAGCAACTAGGTAAGTAAGAACTGTCATGTGTTTATTTATTTTATTGTCATACACATGAAGATTTAAAGTAAAAACTTGTAGCCTGCATTAGGACTCAAATCCCTGATCATCAGATTATCTTAATTTCCTGATGCTCTACCAACTGACCCACTAAGCACTATACAGGAGTTTCACTTATTTTCTGTTCCTAATTAAACCATCATCATATCATTACGATACATGTGTGTGTGTGTGTAACAAAAATAAATTCATTTATTCATAACAAATCAAATAAAATAAGATGAAAAGTGGATTTTACAAAATGTTAACTGTAAATGAATTTTGGTTTACAGCTAACATTTTTTAACATCTACTTTCCACCTTATAATTTAAAAAATCTGTGATTTAAGATCCACAACTATATGTCTTGATAATGGTTTTAATCAACCAAAACACTAGAGTTGGCCTAACAGAATTATAAACTTGTTCATCTGTTGTTTTAAAAAGATTCTTGTTACATACAGATAAGTAAATAAAAAAAATAATTAGAATCAATGGAAATAATTTTATATATCAACAAGAAAATATTTTTGAATTTAACTACCTTAAGTTCAATGGCAAGGGAAGTAATCCTGACTATACAATCTCCAAAGAGTTTTATGTAACTTTAAAATTAGCTTACTTTTTAATCTAATAAATCTTGTAATAGTGAACAAAAACAAAATGAAAAAATTTTTTTTTTTTTTTTATTATTCATTCTTTTAATTCATTTGAATTTCAGCACTATTTCAGCAGTGGTGCCAAAATATCAACATAACACCATCTTCAAAGATAATTTCAATTTGTAATCAAGACTACAAGGGAATTCTTAAATGAAATTCAAGCAATAGAATTTAAATTTTGTTTTATGTCTGTAAGTGAGGTATAAAAGAAATAAAACAAAACATTCAAATTTCAAAAAAACCTTTTTGCTGTTCAATAAGAAATTCAAAAAGCTTTTTACTCTTTCGTTAACCTTTTTCATGTTTCAATGTTTTTGTACTTACCATCTTGTAGAAACATAATCTGTGTAAGGTGGCTGTGAACGAGTTTCCCTGGCTAAGCCAAAATCGGCAATTTTCACCAAGTCTGGTCCAGTACAAAGTAAATTTTCAGGTTTTAAGTCTCGATGAAAAAACCCTGTAAACAACAGCGATACTTATCAGAAAGATTTAAGTGAAAAAAAAAAATGTATAAAAAAGATGTATTAGTTTTAGAAGGCATAAATTTTAAACTTTTTGTTGTAGATGAGAATTCATTGGTGACATGAGTGTTAATCAAATGATAATGAATAACAATTCGTTTTTTCAAATGTAATGAACATCCACCCTAAAGATGTTTAAAGATAAAGAATGAATATAAGTGTGCTTATTCTTACCATTTTTGTGCATAAAAGCAAGACCCTGAAGAACTTGATAGATGATATTCCTCACTACAGAATCGGACAAATATCGGTTTCTGGAAAAAAAAAAATCAGTGTTAATAATAAAAATTATTGAAAAATCAAAATGTGATTCTTTTCTACAGGGCAGACATAATAAAGAGAAACTAAATTCTGGTTATTTTAACCAGCAAATCTTATTTATTAAGGAATCAAAAGTTAGAATAATAACTGTTCTTTTTGATGTGAACAATTTTAATTCTGTAGGGATTAAGACAAAACAATTTGGATTTAAGTGCAAAAGAATTTTGGTTTAGATGTGATTAAGATTCAAGCTAAATTGAACTGATCAGGGTTAGAAGACTTCAACTTTAGGAAACAAAAAAGAAAAAAATCATTATATTTCTTTTGATAAATAAATTGATTAATAAATCAATTTTTTTAATTTAATATTTTATTGGTCAATCATGAAATTGAGGTTCTAATTAAGGACAAATTCAAAAATACTCTGTGACAGGCTTGGTACAATGTTTTTCAAGCATAGAACCTTATACCAAAATATGCAAAAACATTTCTGAACTCAGTATACCTACCATTATTATCTAGAGACTAAAATTAATAGCCAAGTTATAATTTGAACCACATTTTCCTTAATCAGACCAAAGCTAAAAAAATACTCAGATTACAAAGAAGAAATTTCATTTAGAAGGCAAAAAGGAAACAGAATGAAAATACTATGTATATTAGATAATTAAAGTCAATTTAATTCATCTACTAAATACTTGACCATCTCATGAGACTATTGTTACTCATTCCATGTATTTCTGGATACTATTCCTGATAAAGTTAGATAACCCCACTTTTTTTAAAGATATGAATTTCTTTTTTTGTATGAGTTCTTACCACATCAAACCCCAGCTGTTATCAACACAGTAGTGTCCTTTTTGTAAATAAAAAACAAATCAACCTGCTCTATTGATACAATACTCCAGGCCTAAAAAAATTGTTTCACAAAACATGTATAAAAGAAATAAGTTTCTCTTGTTAGATCTAGTTTAGTAGAAGAACAAAAGATAAAAATCTTCATTCTTTAAAAAACAAAAAAAAAAAAAAAACATAATACATACAAAACACTAAGAAGCATTTCACATATTTATTGACTTGAAATTGATTCACAATTGAAACTAAAAAGTTGCAATTCCTACTTAGTAGATTGTGGTACTGAGAAGTAAGAATCATTGACCAAAGAAAGATTTTGATGAATTATTTCTTTCAATTCCCTTCTTAAGTCTCTTTGACCATCCTAATAGATCTAATTGCCTGGGCTATTCTATTTATTTAAGGATCAAATAAATTTAGACAGAATATCTGTTAAAAAATAAAAGGACCTGCTAAGCTACTGCCACATGACCTTTTCTGTCTCTTTAACTCATATAATGCTTTTTTGTATAATTCATCATTATTATATATTTTCCCTATATCTGTTCAACATAAACATAATGTTTTATGCTAGCATCATTTTTTTATCATTGAATCTAAGAGGAGACAACTCCCTGATTCTTAGTTTATTACTAAATCAAAAAAAATTATTTTTATCTTTCAGATTGGATAACTAAAATAATTTTCAAGCCATGGAGTTAAAATCAGGTTCATTTCTTCTTTGCTGCTGTAATTCTTTTTCTTTCTAATAATTCCCTATTAAGAGAAGAGGACCAGGATTATAAATTAAACAGGAAATAGCTATATTGTTTTCAAATCTGATAAACATGCATTTAATCAAAACAAATGCACCAATATATAAAGGCACATCACATGTAGGAACTACATATTTAATATGCGCAGATTGTGGAAGATAATCCATATGTTCACATGCATTAGAGGAGGAGCAATGTGACAGAGTTCAATATCATTAGAAAATGAAGGGGATTTATTTTGGCCAATGCAGAGTGAATTTTAGAACCTGAAAAATGCCAACCTTGAACTGCATCTCTGGACCTTTTAAAATTTGCATTTTTGACCATTTGGGTAAATAAAAAAACACAATTGATAATATTATTACAGGAGTTTGTTGTTATGTTGGTAAACAACAACAATATCATAACAACAATTCTTTATAGAATATAACAAATATGTCCACATGAGAGAATAAAAAAATATGAAAAAAAAAAAAAAAATCAAACAATACAAAAATAAGACCATAATTTTGAAATAAAAATTATTTCAAAGAGACTTGATTCTTCTATTAAGCTTTAAGAATTGACTTTCTATTAAATGTGTGAACATGATAAGAGTTTATCAACCTTTTTGCTTTTCTGCTTTCTTTTATAGTAGTAGTAGTAGTAGTAGTAAGCAGTTTGTCATCATGTGAGAGTTTGTCCTTACTTGCTATCTTTCTCACTACCTTTGTCACACGAGGAAGGTTCATTACTTTTTTTGCCCCTCTGTTTCCTGATTTTAGAATCAAGCAGTTTGTGTTCCCTGTTTTATCTATTTCTGTAACATGATGAGGGTTTATGACTCTCTTTGCTTTTCTATTTCTTCTTATAGTAGTAGCGGGCAGTTTGTATTCTTGTGAGAATTTGACCTTCCCCGCTCTCTCTCTCTCTCTCTCTCTCTCTCTCTCTATCTCCCACCGATTATTGGGAGTTCAGAAATAAAAATTATTAAATTAAAGTTAAAACTCATTAGAAATATAATTTTTCAAAATATCTTGAAAGTAACAACAAAGCAATTTATTTTAAACCAATCCATTATAATAATTGAAATGAGGTCTGAAATATTTGAAATGAACAGAAGTAGAAAATGATAGCAACACTAATCTAACTGTGATTTTATGTTTTGTCTGTCTGTGTCACACAGACAAACATACCAGTCAACCAACCTTGGTAAGTGAGGTACCAGGTAAAAGCTCAGGGTTTATCTTTTAAGTGATAACTTTAGTGATTTCAGGATCCTTTTGAACATTACATTAGGTCCAGCTCCTAAGTTGCAATACTAAATGAACTGATAATATGCTACTGGAAGAAACTTCATCTGGGTTTGTTTAGGTCTGGTTTTGTTTTACGGTATATCAACCAGTTTAGGTCATTTAATGCCAATAACAATCAGTTTCTGATAAACATTCTTTTGGTCCACTCGTAGTTTTTTTACTAACATAATGTACACTAATTAACCCATTGCTGGAGGGAATGTGGGGATTCATACCTTTGCCAAGTGTTGTAGGGTGATCTCCCCGCACTCTCACTGAGAGATGGACTCGCCCAATAGCTATATTTACCGCTTACGAGCG
>JAUZSX010214963.1:0-31629 GCA_034780655.1 Idiosepius hallami
TATTTAATTTTTTATCAATTAACTGACAGGCTAGAACCCCTCATCTTTGACTGACATGCCTGACTCTGTAACATGCTTTAAGATTGACAGATTAAATGAGGCCTTTATGACTTTTTACACCTAACTTTTTTTTTATTCCATGGTTTTATTTTATTTTAAACATGTTATTTCCTCTTCCTTCTCCTCTCCTCCATTTTCTCTTGTGTAATGTTCAGAAAATAAATATATTCTTGGCAAGGATTTTTTTTTTTACTTCCAGTCTATCTGCTGTTTTCTTTTCCTTTTTCTCCTTTCTTCCTTTTAATTCTTTCTTTCACTTTTTCTTTTTAACTCTTCTTTGCTTTCATTATTCAGTCTCTATTTTGCCCTTTTTTTTGCTAATTTTTTAGGCCTTTAATTTTACCTGTCAACAGATAACATCAACTGCAATAAAAGCCGATTAAGGCTTGAACATCTTAGAAAAACAATTTTAGTTATATACTATCTGTGTCTTTTTTTTTTGTATCTTGATTTGTTGAGAAAAGTTTTCTTTTAGAAATCAGTTGAGAAATCAAAATTGTCTTTTACACGCTTGTCTACAAAGAATATTTTTAATGAACGAGACATAGATCTGCAACATTCAAATGATGTTTACTTATAATTCTATAAATTGAATTCCCACATATTTTAAACTTCTGGTTCTGATGTTTATATAACAAAAATAATTGGGACAAACAAAGAAATACTATACTATTTGACTTTTAAAAAATATCAGTGTGGACATTTGTCTGAAACTTCTTTCATAAGAAATAGTCTAGATTAAACCTATTAAATCTAAAGACTACACATGCTTCCATCCCCAAAAAGTGTTGGCTAACTCTAAATCCTTGCACTCTGAAATTTCAATTTCACAGTTTCAACTCGGGGAAAGGAAAATCCCACTTTATTTACCAAAACATATCTAATTATTCAAACCCGTTGATTTTTTTTTCTCTTTAGTGAAAGATCTACTTCCATTTTTTTATTTGCTCTCATTTTTCTGTAGAAAAAGAAAAACATAAAAAATATTCATATTCCATTGTCGACTAATGTCAAGCTAAGAAAATCATATTTGCAAACCTTAAAACTGCAAACATTGAAGTCTCAGTTGTATGAGATTTCAATCTAAATGCAGACACATCTAAGATTTTAATATAGATACAGAAAAAATACAGTGGTTTGACAAAATAATGGAAACATCTTAAAAAATGATCAAATATAATTGAATATGGTGTAGGCCCACTTTTTGCTCAAGATGTTTTCCCTCTCTTTCGAATGCAGTTGTTACTTTTGAGACAGTACCTCCTGAAATGTTGAATATTTGAGCAGTTTTTCTTACATTACCACCTACCACATGAGCACCTGAGAGGTCTGACACTATAGGGTATGATTGATATTTTCAATATCTGAAAAAAAGAAAAAAAATTCATTTTTTTTAGATCAAAATATTAATCAAATAAAATTATTAAACAAAAATAATAAAATATGCCAAGTTTTGATTGTTTAAATCATTGTGATTCCAAAATGTTAGTCATTGCCCCTATTTTGTTCATCCCTTATACTAGCATACACACATCACAGGAACACACGTAAAGACACAAATGAAATACATTCTAGAAGCTTCAAGGGTTTTCAATTCCAAAATCCAATTTTGCAATTTATTGATGTCTTTTGAAATTTTTACCTGAAAAAAAAAAAAAAAATAAGTAGAAAATCAATTTTTTTTCTTATTTTGATTTCTTTGAGAATTGAAATATCAATGCAAAAGATTGGAACTTCAAATAGATTTTTGATCTTGAATATAGAAACGTCCTCAAAGCCTGAAGGCAGAAAATCACAATAAGTCTAATTTTAAAAGTGGTTGGATATGTGACTATTTTCCTAATTGGAATCGAAGATTTATTTGTGTGGAATCGGCACGTTATTTATTTGACCGTTACACACTTTACAATAAGTGATCAGGTTTTTCCACTGAAGAAATTATATATGTATATTATACATTTAATGCATAAAGAGTGAATCGCCTAATATCAATATTAGCAATGTGGATTTCATACACCAACTTGATATGAATTCTGTATGTCTTATTATGTGTAAATATGTTCATATCAGAGTGTATACCAATGCATTCATATGTCTTCATATGTCCATGTCTGTTGCTTGCATTGATTCACATTTATTGACACATTTATATGTATGTACATATTTGTATGTCTGATTATATGTATGTTAGTATGTATGTACACATAATAGTTGTTTGTTTTGTTTTATAGCATATCAACCATTTTAGGTCATTTAATGCCAAGAACAATCATTTTTTTGATAAACGATCTTTTTTTCCACAAAAACTTTTGGATAACACAATGCACACTATTTATCCCATAGCTATAGAAAAATGTGGAGATTCATACCTTTCTCAAGGCTATTAGTTTAATCCAAATGGAATGACTAGAATTCAAACTTGCATATAATGATTCCAAAGTGCAACTGCCTACCCACTGGGCCAAGTGGACTTCCTCTATGTATGTTTGATGCCTGCTTCTAAATAATTTTATTTTAGAAATGTGATTTACTCTCTCTTTTTTTAAACTACGAGTTGAATACTGTTTGTATTTGTTGTTTTTTTTAAATAATTTCTTAAAGAAAAACCTTTTTATCCAAAACAAATTTACTAGATATTAAATAATCGTTAAGCTTGATATGCCATTTAAGTATAAAAACAAACCTAATAATGGCTGTGCATGTTTACGTCTTTCTCGTGTGTGTGTTTGTGTGTGTGTGTATTTGTGTGTGTGTATTTGATATCCCATTACATAATGTCTGGGTAATGTGGGTATGTACATCATTGATTTGTTTGGTGGCTGGGAGTAGTTGGAAAATTTTGTTTGAAGTGTCTGTAAGAACTGGCTAGAGCAATAATGGTCCTTATCTTTACCCAAATCTTTTTTTTTTTTCCTTTGGATAGGTTTTGTTTTTATATTTAGTTTCTTTTCTCTTATGTATGTCTGTGTGTTTCTTTGATATTGTTTTTATATCTAGTTTTTTTTTCTCTTGTGTATTTCTGTGTGTAGCTTTCATCTACTGGCTTATCATTGTTTTTTTTCTTTGTTTTTTGTTTTGTTAGTTTGTTTTCTGGTTTTTGTATTTTCAACATTTTTAATCTGACTTTGTTGGGTTTCTAAAGCCAACTTGAATTGTAATGGTGATTGAATTTTGAACTTGCCTCAGTAAAAAAAAAAATCTGATAACTAAGGAAAGATACTGATTTTTCTTTAAAAATTACCCTGTCTTTTTTTTTCAGCAAAGTATGAGGTTTTAATAAAAATGATAATAATTCAACTGTTTAAAATATTTCAATCTTTAAATCTCTAAACAGAGTAAAAAAAAAAATAGCTTTTAGAATCAGTTTTCCTTGTAGAGAAGGATAATGAATGTTGTCCATTAAATATTTCTATTTTATTTATTTGAATGATTCAAAATTGAATAAATTAGTTAAAATCAAATCATAATTTTTTTACAGTAATTTCTTTTATAAATGTGGCAAAAATAGAAATTACAGGTAAATAATAAGTCAATGACCAAGATTGTATTTAGAATATGTGACGTTAAGTCTCTTGAACTGTGAAATGATTTTAATCTTCCAACTAACTTTTTCTATAAATAACTTAGTTATGTCTCCTTTAAGTGAGTCTTATTCTTTGAATTTGGAATAATTAACTTTCACACTCAATCATCTTTTAAATCCATTCATTTAAAAACTAAGTTTCTATGATTATGATTTTGTGTTAGAATTGTAGTAAAATCTATTACCTACAATGGACTAATCAGAGCATGCCCTCATTGTCCCAGTTTTACCTGAACTTCATGTCAGCATTTACTCATATATATATAAAATGAACTTGTTATAGTATACTCTCCATCCGTACATAAAACAATTTCATACAAAGTCATCTTTTAGGTAAGTTCCTTTCAAAAATGGTAGTCTCTTCCACCATTAAGATTTGAGACGATTACATTTTATACCATGTAACTTGCTACCTTGCAAGTTATCTTGTTACTTTTCTCTTAAAAAAGGCATCTTCCTTTTCTCTTTAGAAAGCGTTAGTCCATTAATCTTGAACAATGAAATTTTATTCTAATTAACTTTTCAAATACCTTATACAATGTATTCTCCAGATTTCTCTCATCATCATCATCATCATTATTGTTATTATTATTATTATTATTATTATTATGTCAAATGCAAGACCTTTCATGAAATCAATTATTTAGTCTATAGATTAACTTGGCTTATTGAAATGTTTACAATTTACTTATTTAGATTAAATAATTGATTTGATTTACAGTTCAGTAAAGTCTATCAAGTTTGACAAAATGTTTCCCAAGATTGTCCAGTAATGCCTAAAAAGGCTGGAGAGTGGGTACATCAACCAAAATGTTGTCTATACTACTACTTCTACTTTGCAGTTTGTCAGTTTTGATGATTACTAGTCAAGACAATTGTGCTTTATCCCCTGGTGTTGGCGTAGACCTCTTTTAGTGATGTTGTCTATAAGATCATAATAAGCTAGTTATAACAACAATGATACTGATGATAACAATTGTCTGAATAAACAAACTGCTAATACATCTAAACAATTCTAAAACAATGTTCTATATAAAACAATGAAATTGTGAACAATAGTCTTAATGAGTTAAATAATACTAATCATCAAGGCCAAGTTAACATGCTGATAAAACCAAAAAAATCTATAAATACCAATCTTCTTAAAAGTTCAATATTTATGTTTGCTTATTATGTTTCGGAATCTTTGGGATGAGGTATGATAATTTTACAAGCATTATTTAGATTATTGTGAAACAAAAAACAATAAGGATGAAAACAATAATCCAAATAATGCTTGAAAAACTTGTTTACTTTCCAAATTCACTAATTTATAAAAGGACGATAGTTGATTATTTTGTTATCTGATAAAGGTTTACAGTGTGTGTACTGATTGAGAAGTGTAAAATCATAATGTTAAGCCTTGTAGTGTACACTGAATATGCTTTGGGGGAAATAATGTTTGTGTTTCTCTATGATTAGTGCATTGCTTTTACTGCTGTGCTGTCACTTCTAATCATATGGATCAGATGACAGTTTATTGATAATCAAGAATATCCCGCCTCTTTACAGACAATAAATCATCGTTTTGGTTACTGTGGACATTTATGTTAGAAAAGGCCATAAACAGAATTCAGGGAAATTTAATCTAGGGAACAATGGCAACTTTTATTGAAAACCAGAAATTCTTTCTTGTTGGTCTTTCACAATTTCTATGGCAGCTCTTTTAATTTCAAGCCCATTGGGCGGTGGATATAATTTGGTTTTAGGTAAAACCATATGGATCTTCTGCAAATCAAAAATAAACACCTTTCAGAAGAGCCCGAGGAATACATGAGATACAACATAGAGAATATATGAGATATATTATATATATTAGGTTGAGCAGCAAACCAAGTTAGGCACAAGGCCAGTTTTTACATCCTCAGCATATTCCAAGACTTTTGGGAAATCGGTTTTGGCCTTCACTTAGATGAGTTACTCTCATTAAGTTGATGGACCTCATCTATCCTAGTATTTGGAATCAGTATTATTCTTAGACATAGATGAGTCAAGGAGCTTCCTCTGTCTGAGGCAGCTGAAAGTGAATGAAACCATTTAGGGATTTGAACAATACTTATGATAGAATTCCAGAGTTTAAACTTTTACTACTGCTCCACTTTTGCTGCCTACACACACACACCATTTTCAAGAATAAAAATCTTATGAAAATGCATTGGAAATGGTTTTGCTATGGTTATGATTTTTTACAATGAAAATGCATTGGAAATATTTTTTACTATGAAAATGCACTTGAAATAATTTTTACTATGAAAATACATTTGAAATATTTTAAACTATGAAAATACATTTGAAATATTTTAAACTATGAAAATACATTTGAAATATTTTAAACTATGAATATACATTTGAAATGATTTTTACTATGAAAATCCATTGGGAATGATTTTTACTATTTTTTATTACTATGAAAATACGTTAAAAATGTTTTTGTAGTATTTATACCGGGTCCGTGTTTGTTTGTTTAGAGCAAGTGTTGTTTGCCTTTTAGACGTCAACTAGTTTTACCCTTTGATGAGCTTGTTAGAGTTGAATTATAAGTCCTCTTTAGCTTAAATATCGCGGCAAGATTTCTTCTCTGCAGTTGATGCATTTAATTTAGCATTGTAACTTTGTAATGTCGTAAACATCTCTTCTCTGGTACATAGAAAAATGGAATGGAAATGCTATTTTTTCCCAAAAAAACAGAAAGGTCAAAAGAAACATGCATTTTTGGAACCAAATTTGATCAAAATTGGTTGGTTGGGGACATTTCCTTTATTGCTTGAAACTTTTGCATTTGGTTTCAAAAATAGTTAGCATGCCCTCATTTTAACTGTTTTTTTTTTTTTTTCATCAAGTATCTAAAGGCATTCCAAATGCAATGTTGACCTACCTTGATAAATTTACTTCATAACAAAATGAATTTATCATAATCGGATATAAAATGTGGAAAGAGCATAAACACACCTACAAATTTCTGACTCGAGATCTAATGATCATAATTTCCTGATAGAAAATCCAAAAATAAAAAAACTAATTTGGATTCAAATGAAATTTTTCTTATCCAATCAATTTTCCTTCATTGTGACCTTTAGCAGGAAATAAACATTCAAAAAGTTAATGAATGAAGTTCTTTAATGTTTTCAGCCCCTTTTTTTTTCACTCTCTCTCTCTTTATTTCTCTATCAATCATTCATTTCTTTCTCTCTCTCTAACACTGACACTTTTATCTCTATCTATCCCTCATTCTCATTCTTTCTCTCTCTTTCAATAACTTATTCTCTCTTTCTCTCACTGATTCTCCCAGTCACTCTTTGTATCTTTCACTCTAATATCATCATAAGAAGTTTAAGTTCTAAATCAAAGTTTGGTTTACTGTTGTTGTTGAGCAGGTATACTCTGAGATTGTGAAAACTCTATAACGTCAGGAAGACTTATCCAAGCCCAAATGGGTGAGGACAGGTCTTCCTGCTCAACTCTAAACTATTTAACAATTCTAAAATCTAAGCCATAACCACTGCACCTTTGGGATTTCCTGATGAGAAAAGGAAAAACACAATAATATTTTTCTCTTTTTAATGAATGAAACCTTGCCTATTCAGATATTCTAAAAATAATACACTAACTCAACCCACCAGAGAAAAAAGAAAGAAAGATAATATTAAATAAGGAATTGAATTACCTTCCAGATTTTATCATGCAATGCAAATGGTAGAAAATTAAATTATTTGAATTATGTATTAAAAAAGTATTCATTTTGGTAAAAGATGTTTTTTTTGTTTCCTTATTACAAAATAAGCATACTTTAATATTTCTTTTCTTATATCTTTTATTCTTTTTCTGTTTTTCTTTTTGTATAAAATCTTCTCTAAATACACTAAGGGTGATAATGTATGAATATCTTTAGATTCTTTTTATATATTAAAAATAATAGAATGAAATGTCTGGAGAAAATAAGAAAGCTGGCTTGCTTTGTAAATAACTAAAAGATTTTCCTGCAGTTTCTATAGAGTCAGTGCCGTGCCTAGCAACATTGTGGCTCCCACACAAAAGGCACCTTGCAGTCCCTCTCCCCACAAATAGTAATTTGCGCCTTCCCTCCATATCAAGGATTATACATACACACACACATAGATAGATAGATAAATAGTTGGGTTGATATATATATATTTCCACATACGAACATGAAAATAATTTTCTAGTTAATCTAATATATACAGAATCTTCAATAAGATGCTGTACAGTAGAAAATAATTTCTTAATGTCAATGGAGGACATTTCCAGCAGTTCCTTTAAGACAAACTGATACCGTAAATAAATAAAATCTTTTTTTTTGGTGGGGGGAGGTTAAAAATTCTATTGTCTTAATCTCTATAATAAAATTTACTGTTTATTAGTTAATATCAATTTATATCCACCTACAGTATATAGTAACTTTTTGGTCCCCCGATTTATTGGAGAGGGACCATTGTTTTCAGTGACGTGAGTCTGTCCGTCCGTCCATCCGTCCGGGCATCTAAAAGATTGCCAGAAAACCATTGATTACTTTTTTCTAAAACTTTGCCACAATATGTATTTCTATATCTAGTTGTGCATAGTAAAAAAATTTTATCACCAAAATTCTCATTGTGACCCCCAGGGGCCCTAAAATAGGTCAAAAACAGCCCAAAATGGCCAAAAATGACACTTTTTGCCTATAACTTTTGATCTCTTGATTAGATTTTTCTGAAACTTAGCCTAAATGTGTAGGCAAATATGCCACATGAAAATTCAGTATTACTGAATGTGGCAAAATTCTGGTTAGCGTCCCCTGGGGCTTTTGGGGGGCTAAAAACACCCCAAAATGATACTTTTTACCCCATAATGATTGATTCATCCATTAGATTTTTCTAAAACTTGGCCAAAATATGGAGGGGATTGTGCTAAATATAAATTCAGTATTTCTAAATGTGACAAAATTTTAATTCGCGTTCCCTGGGTCTTTTTGGGGGCTAAAAACAGCCCAAAATGGCAAAAAATTACTCTTTTTGTCCCATAACTTTTGATCCATCGATTAGATTTTTCTGAAACTTGGCCAAAATATGGAGGGTATTGTCCCAAATGTAAATTCGTTATTTCTAAATGTGGCAAAATTCTAGTTCACGTCCCTTGGAGCTTTTTTTTGGGGGGAGGCTAAAAACACCCTTTTGGAGGCTATTTAAAGTTTCTGTCCAAAATTATGTTTTTATGCTCTATTTACTGTGCATTCAAGGGGGGACCATGCATGGTTCACTTGTTGAATACAAGGTATTTTTTGGGTTTTTTTTTCCCTTAAGATACATCTTTGAAGTTAAGGAACCTTGTGATTACATTCTAAAAGAACTTTTTTGATCAAATTAAGATTCTTTTTATTGTTTATTTTTCTTATATTTTGATTTTCATTTTATTGTGCATAGGAACTTCGACTATAAAATTGTTTTATGTAAGTTCAAACCCTACTTGTTCTCTCAAATTCACATTTGGAAAAATAATCTTGGGAAAAGTATGAATCCTATTATGCTTTTCAGCTATGGATCAATAGTGAATCTGGCGTTAACAAAAACTATGTTGACAAAGATTTATCTAAAAATGATTGTAATTATTATTATAAAATGACCAAAAAGGTTGATATGCCGTGAGACAAACTAAACAAGCAAACAGATCAATTTTATTTTCCTTGTCCATAAACTGATTGTTAGTTTTATAGAACGACAAAGGTTTTTTTGTTATTTCTGAAAAACCATAGAAAAGTCTAATTCCGCCAAAGTTTCAACTGTTCCCAAAACGTGTGCACTGTGTCATTATAATTTGGTCCCCAATCGCACACAGCAATCACTGATCAATCACTTCTTAATGAAGGACATAAATGAGTTTGACTTTGATGTTAATCATCTGGCATTAACATTCGGGATTGAAATGAACCAATATATTTCTTTGTCTATCAGTCTGTCTGTCTGTTGGTCTCTCCCTCTCTCTCTCTCCTCTCTCTCTCCTCCTCTCTTTCTCTCACCCCTCTCTCTCTCCTTTTTTCTTTCTCTCTCCATTCTCCTCCCTTTCTCCCTCGTATCCTCTCTCTTTCTCTCTCCTACCCCCCTCTCTCTCTATTTGCCCTCTTTCTTTCTCTCTCCTACCCTCTCTCTTTCTCTCTTACCCTCTCTCTTTCTCTCTTACCCTCTCTCTTTCTCTCTCCTACCCTCTCTCTTTCTCTCTCCTACCTTCTCTTTCTCTTTTTCCTCCCTCTCCTTCTCTTTATCTTTTTCTCCCTCTCATTCTCTTTCTCTTCTCCCTCTCTCTAGTCTCTTCAACACTTTTTTACTATCTCTCCCATGTTCTTTCGTTTTTTTTTCTCCCTTTCTAACTCTTTTTTTCTCCTCTCTCTAATATTCTCCTCCTCCCTCCATCCCTCTCTCCCTTTCTCTCATATAATTATTAAAACTGTTGCAGACCACACATGAAAAACCTGAGACAATCTAAATTTATTTGAAGAGTAATTGTAGATGTTCATCTCTTCTGTTCAAAGTATTCAGACATCATAAGTCTTTAGATGCGTGAAATTCCTTTGAGAACAACATAACCAATATGAGGCTCATTAGCATAAACCAATGCAAGGCTTATTTGAATAAACCAATGGAGGACATTTATACTGAGAATTAATGGGCTGTACACAAAATGATTTGCCTTCTTCATTTCATGGAATGTAACAGACTAACTTTGACTATAATGGTTGATATGATCTTAGAAAAAAGAAACTTAATCAACACTATTTTTTTTAATATAAAATTCTAAAATAAATCTCTGTTTACTTTTTAAAATTCCCGGACAGTCTGTGATATTTACTAATAGCAGACTAATATAACTAATCCCCCTGGGAAATGTAGAAGCATCATTGTTCTTCAAAAGATCTGGATTAAAGAGTGTAACAGCTATTTTACTATTGATTTTCAAAATTCTATACTTATTTAGAAAAACTGTTATGGCATATAATAGCCTCAAAAGTTAATATGCTGTAAAACAAAGGAAGAAAAATAAGAAGTGACCTTCCACTAATTGTTGAAATTATTTTTATTATGGTTGTTTATATGATATAACTCTGCATGCAACAAAAATGTTTTAGTGTTGATTACTGTTAAGTATTTGTTTTTATTTCTACCTGTTATTGGAACCAAACCTTTTTAGCTCCAGATGATAGTCATTAAAATAAAGCAATACCTAAAATTAGTGCCATTTACAATTTCATATACATAAAACAGAATTGGATAGAATACTTTTAGGGAAAAGATATTCTGAGAAATACAGCTTTGACAATTTGTAAGACATTTTTATACCAAATCAATATTCTATAGAAAATTAGAATTTAAAGAAAAAATTTGAAATTTTGAAATTTCAAAAAATTAAGCAAATTAATTGCACTTATTTTGACCCGAGGAAGACTATTAGCTTACTGACTAAGATATTGTGCATATAACTTAAAGAGGATGATAAGGGTCTGTATGTCTAATTAACAAATAAGTGATTTCAAACTGAGAGTCAACCTTTTTTAAGGGCATTAGACCCAGGAGAATGTCATTTTGGACTTTAAAGTTTATATATCATTTAAATAAAAGAGTTCCCCACTGAACACAAACCTAACTCAGATTTTTGTATTTTTCTTCAACTATAGATTATACATTAAGCTTGTTTAAATTCTACTAAAAATTTTTTTTTTCTTTTGGCAAAAACAGTTCTTGTAATTGATGGACACTAATGGAATAATCCTATGTTGATTTTTTTTATATATATTTATAATTTGTTAGTTTGTTGGTTGGTTTAATCAATGGCATATAAAGTTTTATAGTCATTAAAAAATAGTCATTAAAAAAAATATCATTTCTTAACATATCTTTATTGACCCATTGGTATAATAACAACCATTGCATTATTCAACCCCTGGCTGGACGGAATGAAGCATTCATATCTTCAGCAAGATTATTAACCCAAAAATAAATATAACAGACGAGAATCTTAGCCTTCATTTCCCCAATTCCAATTCAAACACTTACTGCTTGTCTCCACAGGCCTTCATCCTGTGACACTAATTAGAATTTCTTGGCAGACAATTACAAAACAGCAATGTTGCTGCCAAGATGGTGGCACTTATTTCAATTGTAAATCTTGAAGAGACTTCATTATTATTTTCACATTGTCTCATTTATTCAGTCTTAACAATTTCTATTCCCATTTTTGTCAGCAAATTGCTTTTGTGCTTATTAAAAAAGAAAGCATTATATAAAACCAAGTCTTCAGTTCAACGAATTGGAAAATTTGTTCTAAAAAAACTATTACGAGAATATGCTATAGAATCTATAACTAATTGGTTTGCACTGTTGGTAAAGCCGCACAATGACATTGACTACAATTATATAGAAAGTAAGTCTTTCTAAAAAAAAATAATTGAAAATTGTATCCATGAAAAAAACTTTTTAAAGCATTATTTAACATCTTGTAGGATATACATATTTACAAAGGACATATTTATAAGAAATTATTTATTGTTACTATTTGATGACTAAAATGGGAAGGCCTCATTCCTAATTCAGGTTAAAAGAAAAGCTAAGTACAGGAAATAAAACTAAAAACACTAGTGCACTTTAGAATTCTCCCTGGTTGAAATGAAAGTCATTCCTTGGTCTTACTGTTAAGAGCATTGCGTGCAAAACTGTTTTACAATGAAAGAAGTGCACGGATCTAAATGGAAATCGTTTTGAACACCTGCTCAAGAATAAAGAAGTCTTTTTTTTTATATCTTAATGTTTTATGATATTCTGAGCAAGATGAACAAATAAACTTTTGAAGTTTTATTTATTTCTGCACCAGGCAAATAAATGGAGGTCATCTCCATTTTAAATATTTAAATGCTTCTGAGTGTTTTAACAAAGGTTTGGGCTCAAAGCAGGGTACTGTAGAAGGAGGGTGGTTAAAAATGAAAATGGAACGAGTGATAACTTGTTAAAATTATTGATGAAAAATAAGAAATAAGAATAAGAATAAAAGGAAAACGAGAAAAGAAATGAATAAAAATAAAGCAAGAAAGAAATCTCTTTCACTGATGACTGTGGATATATCCGGCAGAGTATTGGTTACGGTCAGAAAATGTTTGTATTTCTCAACTTTCTGTTATTTTGGTAGAGAAAGATGCACAAGCCTACCCTATTGCAACCATGGGTTCTTTTTCATATAAATTGATTAACTCTTAGCAAGATTTCATTATAATTTTAAAGTGATTCCATTCATTCTTCCAGTCCTCTTTCTACAACCTCCTCACAGACTTCCCTCTCTACAAACCCTGTTTCTCATTGTTGCAGAAACTTGAATCAGAAATTAAGAAATATCTCTTCTGTTTGTTTCTCTCTTTGTAGTATCCATCTACAATGCAGATGTGTTCTCATCAATAATTAATTTTTAGTCAAGTCATAAAAGAAAGGCCGCATTTCATTAAATTCTACTTTGGTTATCCAGATGCAAATACTTCATTCCATAAAAAAGATTCAGGACTGTTTTTTTTTTCTTTAATTTATAACAAATGACTTTTCAATTTTGCTAACTCTTAAAACATTGGAAAAATTGATCCTCTTCTCACCACTAACAAAACATCATTATTTAAAATGCTGTGTGTTCAATAAAAAATAAGGTTTTAATAGATTAGACAAAAAAAACAAAAAAAAACACTAGCTTTATTATTTCTTGGTAAAAAATATTAGTTTGTGTTAGACAGTCAAGGTGGAAGTAGTGAAAGGTTGGATCAGTATTGTACCAGATAAAATCCCAGTCAAAATCATTAAGTCCACTTTCAACTGCTTCAGGCAGATGAGGCTCATTAACTCAAGAGAATAACTCCTGTGGGTGTAAGGATAACACTTGTTAACACTCCACCAAGTTTATCGAGCCATATGGAAAACTGTCTCATCCAGAATCAAGAGAGAGTCATCAGTGGTGACAAAACAAAAAGAAACAAAAAGCGCCACTTAAGAACTTTGAGATTAATTGTTTGTGTTCATACTTCCAACAAACCACATACATTTTTATTCTATTCCTTTCTGGACCCTTTTTATTTCATTTAACAACATTGATTTAAAAAATCCTGGGAGATGAGAACCATCATCTCAAGGACAGAAACTCATTCAGATAAGAACACTAATTCTAAAAAGTCCAAGTATGTAAGGATCATGTAAAAACTGGCCTTTTGCTTAACTTGGTTTGATGCTCAACCAAGTATTCAACACGTCAGTTTGTGTTATTTAGAGTTTTAGAATCATGATCTTCATCTTTATCAATGTTTCAATCGATGTATGTTCCTACTGACCTGTTTTGGTTGCTTATTTAAACTTAAGAGCCTCTAAAGCACTTCAAATCAAATCTTTTATTTCATTCACTAAAGTGTAAATGTTTTTGTTTTATTTACTAATGTCAAAATGTAAATTGAATTAAATAAGGGATTGGTTAAAAAGAAAAGAACTTAACATATTTGTTTCAAAAGATCTAAATTGATTAACTGTACATTTTCAGATGTTTTACCTTTAACCTTTAGTCAGAAAATTAAAACCCAACAAGTTTTAAATAGATTTATTTTGGGATGATTTGATGTTTTGACATTTTCGTTTTTGACCTTGTAACATTCAAAGATAGTTGTTGTTTTCTTTTAGAATTTATATAAATCACTGATTGTAACAGTTCAGCTATGTTTTAGGGATAAAGTAATTTGAGGTTTTTGACAGCTATATTTTTTCAGTCAATGAATATGATTGATGGATAAAAATTATTTCAACATTTTTAGTAGATACTAGAAGTCTTGCCCAGCTTTTCCCAAGCACCAGAGACATGCCATTTAGATAATTAAGGAAACTTATTATAGAGAAAAACAGATAATGATTTTTTAAATCTATTTTTAATGCTTTTTTTATATTAAATTTATTTTTAATGCTTTTTTTATAATAATTCATTTGTAATGCTTTTTTTATACTAAATAATTAAAGGAAAACAAAATTAGTTAAAAAAAAAAAAAAAGGTTTATTTGAAAATGTTATTTCAATGAAGAAATTATCTATTATTATTTAGTAGATATGTTGTTCATGTACAATGTTTAAAGGGGAATAACCCCTACAGAATTAATGGAAGTAATATGTATATAATAATCACATACTTATCATTATAAGTATAAATAATGCAACAAAAAATCCCCAACAAAATAAGTTTTAATATAAAACTATATGCTTCATGGAAAAATAATCGCCAATCAACACAATTAAAATTTCTAATATCAATTTTGTATGTAAAGGTGAGTCTCAAGGCTGGATAAGATCTGATAAAGCAAATATTTTTAACTTGAGAAAAAAGACATTCACACTAGACATGGATGTCATATGCAAAGCTAAATAGTTCTATTTATCTTTCTAGTATAACCAACAGATAGAAAGAAAGATGATTAAATTAGAATATTTTTCACATTTTGAAAACAAAATCAGCAGATCGCCATTTTTTTCTCTTTTCTTTTTTCTCACGAAAAAATGTTTGAAATGATTGTTGTGTCTTTTTTGTTTTCTTTTAGATTTCCTTTTTTACTCTTCTTTTCAATAAACATTTGCTCTTGAAATATTGTATTACTATTGAGCCACAATGTCTTACCTGACACAATTTAGGTGTTGTGATGTGCCTTGGATATCTGATCTTTTCTTATTGTTAAATGTTCTTGTTGAGATTTCTAAAACCTGCTTAGTTTAGCAATAGATGGGAAAGGCTTTGAATTTTGTTTTTAACTTCACCATTTCTAACAATTCATGATTGTTACTATAATAGTTGGAATGAATCTTCTGCAGTTTTTAATATTTCTCTTGTCTTTTAAGAGAAGAAATGTCACAGTATTGGAACAGAAATGGATCTAAGAAACTAAGTTTAACATTTGTTTTAAAGAAATACTTAAGTAAAAAAAGATTTTTATTAGTTCAAAAAAATTCAGGCAGTATGGCAGAGGTTTGAGGTTGGAATATATTCTTAGAACTTAAGGACATTAAACAGTTTCATTGATTGTATATTTTGTTTATGAAAATATTATATGCATTTTAATGCATTTCATGTGTTAGTTACAGTTTTTTTAAGATGGCTAATTGCGCATGAAAATAAGAACAATCATCTAAAAAATTCAATTAAAGAATATTGTTAATATCATAACAGATCTAGAGATAATATTTACCAATAGAGATAAGAATAATAATCTTAAAATTTTAAATTACACAAATGATTTAGCCTTTTTTAAGAACTGAAGAACTATTGCATTAATTATAATAATGATTGAGTCAAAGGTATAAAAACTATCAAACTTAATCTAAATAATAATAAAAGTTTTCAACAATAAAAATGACATTGATTGTCCGGAAACTTTAAATAACAAATTATCAAGTATACTTACAAAAATTACTACAAACATTGAAATATATGTATTATTATACAGATAAAAAAGAAACTGTCTAAAATGATTAAAACACAATTTATCAAGGAACCTTTGAAAATGCTTAATTTGTATTTATATCACGGAACTAAATAGTAGAATCCTTATATAAATGAGGTGGAATTTAGGTGACTTATTAAAACTGCATTAAATATGAAACAATCTAAGATGGAGTTCAAATCAAACCTTAATGACTAAAATAATAAATTGCATCGTAAAATTTTGGTAGTAAATAAACTAGACGGGCTTTGAATTGTGATTTTTAAAGTAATTAGAAATTATTTTGTTTTTCAAATTTATGAGCATATTAGTGATAAATAACCTTCAAAATCTAATAATTATAATTATAGATTTTATTTAGTGCTATTTTACTTTATCAAAAATATTTGGAACCTTGTCCTCTTTTTGGTTCATTGCCAAATCTGCATCTGTGAACATTTTGGCTAGTTTTCAGTTTTATTCTAAGATGAAGTCAAGCATAGAAAACCAGAATGGCAAATGTGCTGCCCATATGGAAATGTCTTTTTCTCTCAAGTTAAAAATATTTGTTTTATCAGATCTTCTCCAGCCTTAAGACTCTCGTAAACACAAAATTGAAATTGGAAAAGTTGATTGTGTTGCACATCAAATATTTTGTGGTGGAGGATATGATCTTATATTATTACTAGTTTTGTAGGTGCTTTTTTATTGTTGCATTATTTATGGTATTTTGTTAATTATTCTCCTCTTTATAATTAGAGAAGAAAATTAACATTTCATTCGATATACCATTTGGCTTCTTGGGCGAGGATAGAGCATTTGTAATATCTTGGACTCTGGAACTGTAGTAGAGTTCAAATCCCAGTCAAAACCATTACATTCATCTTTAGCTGCCTCAGGCAGATGGGACTTCTTAACTCAGGAGAGTAACTCATCTGGGTTAAGGGCAACACTGAATGCCAAAAGCCCAGGTATATAGAGCATGTAAAAATGGCCTTGTGCCAAACTTTGGTTGGTGCCCAACAAAGTAGTTATAATACCATTTTTTTTCTTACTGAGTATATTCATTGAGCTTTCCCATGTTTTAAGCAATTCAATTTTTCTTTTATCTTTTCAATTTTTTTTAGCAAAATCAGGGAGTATGAGCTCTTGTTTTCTTGAGGCCAGCAAAAAAAAAAATCTGATTTATTATCAGAGTATTATTATGAATCCAAACCTTGCAAATTCTGAAGAAAAAGAAGATAACATTAACCTTCACCATCACTTCAGAATAAAATGAGTTGGATTAGAGCTTAGGATACATTAGTTTTATTTAAGAGCATATCAATCTGATTGGAGATTTAAATCTTGAACCGTTTTGTTTTTGGTTTACAGCTATCAACATTTTGAGACTATTTAATGCCAAGAACAATTATTTTTTATAGATGTATAATGCATATCAAAATCAATTTTAATCTTATGTTTAAAATATCTACCTCTTTGTTATTGATATTGGCTAAACCCTCTTTTTTGCTGTTGTAGAAAAGTTTAATATTTCCCTGACTGCAATATCTGACTGACTGTAATTTCCTGTTGCTTATTTTCACACCTGTGTTAAAATGACGCAGTTACCTGTTTCTCATAATTAACATGACAATTCAAAACACTTTCTCTGGTTTTCATTACAAACAATTGTCAAGCTTTGACCTTTATTTCTTTGTTTCTGTTTTTCTGTGTCAATGTGAAATCCCAAATCCTACTCTTGCTGCCAAGAAGTGTTTAACATTTCCTTAAAAATATTAAATATCATTAAAATCTCTTTAAAGTCCAGAAGTCGGCAACATTTTCCAAAATTCGGTCAGAATGAGTGGAAACGAGTCAAATTATAAATACAAAGAATAAAAAATAGATTGAAATAGTCTTTAGTAATTATTCACTGAAACACAATGAATAACAAATTAAATTTATAACTTTATTCTATCGACTATAGTCCTCATCTTCATACTTACTAAACTTACAATTTCTATGACAAAAATTTTATATATATAAAAATGAGGAAGGACTTCATTGTGATACTTTTCACTTTCAAACAAAATTCTTTTTTTTTCTCCTTCCGACAACAAATCAATAAGTCAAACAAAATAGGAAATCACTTCAGGCTAAACTTTTCACAAAGGTGGTCTTTCAACTCAAAATCAAAAACTAACAAATTCTTATCACAGTCTGTTATCATTTCTGAACAAACTCTTACTAAAGCACAGGTGGTTGCTGACTTGAACAATTTATTATGACATTTAAAACCTTTTAGCCTGGCTAACTGTACATTATTCATTACACTCTCTTGTTCATCTTCATTTGTCTTGTCAGATTTATGGTGGCAGTTATTATCTCTTCATTTATTTTTAACATTTTTGATTTCTATTAGTAAATCCATTAAGAATTCATACATGTTTTTTTTTTTATTATATTTTTTATCATAAAAGGACATCAACATGTCATCAAAAATATAATCATCCATTTTTTTTCCCTGTTTATTTTATTTACATTATCAATTTTTATCAAAGTATATTTTTATTACATGTTGTTTTCGTTGAAAAAGACATTAAGAAAACATCAAAGATCATATTATCATAGATCTTGACCTGTATAGATGTATATTTCTGATGTTATATATATAAGTGCTAACTGCTCAAACTGATGCTTGTTTTGTTTTATGAAAAAATTCCATATAAAAACTCTTGTAGTTAGTGAGTTGCTCTTACATCTAAAATGATATGACCTCTGATCATTTTTAGGTTTTACTTGTTATATTTGGGTTCTCTGAGAATCTTTACACCAACAGGACTGTTTAATTCATGGGCTTTGATTATTCTCATTCCAAAATTGAGGGATCTAAACCAATTTATAACTTATCAAAGTAACTTATTGAATTATCAACTCTAAAATGGATTGGAAATGAAATTATTTTTTTGCTATGGAAATAAATTTTAAATAATTTTGTCATGGGAGTGCATCTGAAATTACATTTTTGCTATGGAAATGTATTTGAAATAATTTATTTTCTGTGGAAATGCATTACATATGAATTTTACTATAAAAACACAATACAAATGATTTTTACCTTAAAAAATTTGCAAAAATGATTCCTCACTAAAACATTGCATTAGGATTGGTTTTTACAAATGATTTTACTTTAAAAAGATTTTATTAAAAAATTGCGTTGGAAATTATTTTTACTTTAATTTTTATACAGATAACAAAGAATTTGTTGATTGATAAACATACATGAAAATTAGCACAAAATTTCAGATTTATACTTATTAAAAAATTGGGTAATTTGAAATTTGTACTTGTACTTGGTCTGTATTTGTCTCCTGATGAAATTGAAGTTTGATTAATGGTAGAATGGTAGATTATGATCTTTCTTATGTCAAGTTTTCTGAAGAATATATTTTCAATGTTGGCAAATTTGGTGATTCTTTGGTTTGTAGCTTTCTTTGCAGTACAAAGTAGGTTCTTTTAAATGGAGGTATTAGCTTGGTCCTCAGTCTGAATAATAAAAGAATACCCAGTTTAGCTTCAATCACTTAAATTGAAAATAGAGAAATTAGTTTGGCAAACTAAATTTTAGCCCTAGACTTGAAACGTTTGCATTTAAAGTCAATTCTTTTGTGTTTTCCTTTCAAGTTAATACCTCTGGGGAAGATGTTAATTCTCTTTTCGCCTTTTCTAAACTTTTATTCACCGAACAACTAGTTTCGAAAAATAATTGTTCCTGGCATTCGTTGATAGGGAAGTGAAAATGTTTAATTTCCATGAAACACAAACCAACTTCTACGAGACATAATTTTTTTTTTTTTCTTTCTTTGATTTTAACAATAAAAATGGATTTTTTTTTTTTTAAGTCTTTTTTTTATAATCTTTAAAAATATATTTGTTGTGGTTGGGGAATGACCATGTAAGTTTGGATAAGTTTTACCTGAATTCAGAAAATTCCTACATTTATTTATGGGTTGCCAAGTAAGTGAAATATCATAATTTCTATTTAATGAAAGATTTCAGAAATTTATGAGAATTGTTTTTGTTTTTTTGTTTTTTCAAATTCATAAATTTTCAAATGAAATTTGTCAATTTTTTACTCAGCCTACAGAATAGACCACAAATGAAAATACAATAAGTTTAATGAACTAAAAAAAAATAAAAAATTAGCTGAAAATTCAAACAAAGTGAGAATGACTTTAAATTCTTGAAGTAGATATTTATTCTAACGGCCTTATGACCTTTCCATACTCCTGAGAATTTTTTGATGTTGGAAACTATTTTTAAACAAATTATTTAAGGATAGATTCAGTGCCATACTTTGCAACATTGCAACAGAATGTACTTTGCGCCCCCTTTACCTACAAGACCCAACTTTTGCTCCCCACACTTAATGAAGGTTTCTACCAACGATTAGAGAGAAAGGGAGAGAGATAGAGAGAGATGGGTTGATATATATATATATGCATATATATGTATTTATATGTGTGTATTTTATTATACAAGTATGATAATTTTTCAATTAATCCTAAAAATTATTTTCTTTTTTTTTTCTTTTATTACAATTGATCTACATAGCCAAGGATCTTTTTGGGTCCTAAACAGAGCCCTGGATAGATTATTCATAATTTAGTGGTGGTTGGTCTGCAAGTCCATGGTCCTTACCTTTGGGAAGTTTCAAATGATGGGAACTAATTGTAAATGAATTATTTTAAGAAGAAGAATTCCTATTTTATGGCCCATCCCTTGCAGCTCTTACTCTTGGGAATTTTGAAAACTTTTTTCTTAACAAATTATTTCAAAATATATGAATTAAATCTCTCTCTCTCTCTCTCTCATATTCATTCATTTATGGGAGGGTGAAAAGAAAAATAAGAAGCAAAATTTCCATATATAAATATAAATCTATAAGAACCACCCACCCAACAACCTAATAAAGCCACCCTTACTCGGCTTAAGAAAGCAAAACAGGTCACTTACCTCTGTTGTTGTTGTTGTAACTATTATCATTATGATTTTTATTATTATCATTATTTCTATTATTATTATTATCATCATCATCATCACAGTTGCCGTGTCATGTCGTTCAATTCATTTGTTATGGTCGTCAGAACAACAACAACATAACAGACAGCAGACCAAGCTAAAATCCATTCAATCATTCATTCATTCAGTTTTTTTCTTTCTTTCTTTTTTAATCTTGATCCTACCAAATATAATTAGACTTTCTTTTCTACTTCTTTTTTTCCTACTGATTCCCCTTGGGGTTTCAAAGAAGGAAGGAGAAAATTAGTTATTCAACACTAAAAAGTTTCTTCCTTTCTTTTCCCTCGTGTGCAGCCTGACCCAACAAATACTGTCCTGTCCTGTCCTCTCTCTCCTCAACATGTTTGTTCAATGTTTTTAAGAGTCTGCCCGTTGGGTAGCATACCAGACATACTTACTTTTTAAGCTGTGGTGAGAAAAATCAACAAACCCTATTTTCTTCACTTCATTAAATTATAATATTCAGATTTAACTTAACAGCTGGACTGGACAGACAGGACAACATTTATAGCCATTTAAATGTTAAAACTCTAAAACTCCTACCCCCTCCCCGACCTGATCCCGACCTCAATTAATCAATCAATCAACTAATCTTTGGGGCTTGTGTTAGTGTGTCTTTTGGCAGCTTCTTTTTTTTTGTTTGTTTGTTAGGTTTTAGTTTAGTCTTCAGTTGTGTTCTTTCTGGCTGCACCAACCAAAAAAGTTAGTTTCCTCTATTTGCAAGCAAGGAACAATAACAATCAGTGGCATTTTCCTTTTTCTTAATATCTCAAAAAAGAAATTATTGTTCTAATTATAAGTAAACAACCAAAAAATAGTATCTGTGGATTTTCTTTTTAATGGATCAAAAATTTTAACCAAAATGAAAGATATGATGCGACTTTATCAGCAAGAGGAAGATCTTCGTAGGGTAAGTGATTTGATTTAGAAAAAAAAATATTTTTCTATCTTTTTGTACATTTTGATAAACAACTATATTCATGATATTATTTTTTTAATAAGGTTTTTGGGCCAGGGATAGGAAGGAGCCACTTTAGAAGTTCTTTTCATTTTATTTATCTCAACACCTGACATTAAAATTTCATTATAATGTTTATAAATGAATAAATAATAATAATAAAAACATTAGTTTTTATTTTAAAAATTCATTTCCAAATTTGGAAAGAAATTATGTTCTGAAGAAACTCTTGTCAAATAACTTTGTTTTTTTTATCCTAATGTTTTCTCTATGTATTAATTTTTTGCTGATTATTGTTTTCATATGCATTGATGTATTAAGATATTTGGGCCAACTCTTCTGACTTTCTTGAGGTGATAATTAATTATTCTATCTATTTATTTTAATGGTTTTAAATTTAGCAAGTAAAAAAAAATTAAAGGCTATAATTTTTTGTTAGAGTGGAAAAACAAATAAAGCTAAACAAACAAAACTCTAAAAATCCTAAACTAGGGAATTTTTTTTTTTAACTGAAACTTTTAAGTAGATAATGTCATAAATTAAAAATGATAGTAAATATAAAAAAAAAAAAAAAAAGGTTCTTTTAGTTTTTTGTTGACATTTCTGTGACTAGGTTTATAGTTTTATAAAAAAAAAAAAAAAGACAGTGAAGTACAATTGAGGGCAATAATAGGGGAAAAAATAAAGAACTAGCAAAAGAAATAATTCCACTGTGTCAGTGCAACAACCAGTCAAAATGCCACATGTCATTTACAGGCAAAAATTGATGAATTGTGGTTTATGAACTGACATAAATTGTAGACACTGAAATAATGGACTAAATTCTACTGGCTAATTTTTTATTTGATTATTTAAAAAACAGTTTAATAATACTGTTTACTGTTATATCATTAAGACTTTGATTTTTTTAAATGCTGTAATGTGGAAAAAACAGACTCATCTTGATTATCTTCATCTTTTATTGTTATTTATATCATTGCACATCATTTCAGCTGATGTAGTAGCAAGAGTGTGTTGTGAGCGTGCATGCGTGTGTGTGTGTGTATTGACTGTTGCTCTCTCTCAGAATCACCAAACAAATTAGTATTAAGTTATATTCATTAAAAAAAAGTATTTGTGGAAATCAGCGAATTTGATTATAAACCCCTTTGATTATTATTTAGATTATTGAAACTTTTAAGATAATACCCTGTTTGTGATTTTAATCTATCAATATAAATAATACCCTATTTGTGAGTTTAATCTATCAACAACAAAAAATATTTGTTGAAATTGTTCTTAACATTAAAAGGCAATTGAATGAAAATCTCAATGGAACTATTTAACACTGATAATTGGTCTTTGTGTCTACTTATATCTATTTTATATACATTGGGGACAAAAGTATTTTATGCATGCCAAAAATTTTTACATTTTATTATTTCACACACTTCCAAAAAGAGAATCAAAACAAAATTTTACCAAAACAAAGTTTTTATCATGGCGAGTATAAAGTTATCCGAAAAGTCAAGATAATTGCTCTAAAAATAATTTAAAAAGTAAGAAAGACTTGAAATCCAGTTTCCGATATAAAAAAAAATGAGCAAATTCAATTTTTACTTAATTCTAAAACTTTGAAAAGAAAAATATTTGGGCGTACTTCTTTTTAACAATTTAGTGAAAGACATGAAGGAACAAATTATTAAAAAGAAAAAAAAACAATTGAAAACAAGATCCCTGTTTAACATCCATGCTTGAAACATATCTTATTTCAAGTTTTAAAAAAAGTAGATTTTTTAGTTTTATTTTAAATTTATATCAAGTGCCTATATCTGAAATTTTAACTAAATTTTTCAAAATATAACCAAGTCTGAAAAAAAGGAGAAAAAAAAATAACAACTCTAAAAAAATACAACTGAAAAAAAAAAAATTCCTCATTTTTTTTTTTTCTGTGAATTTATTTAGGCTTTTGGGTGGGATTCTATCCTAATCATTAAAACAAGCACTAACAATTGAGGAAGAGTTAAGTTCCCTAAAGAATAAAAGTTGTACACCCACACATCTACCCCCCAAAAAAATAAATAAATGAAATAAAACAGAGTTAATTTTATTTAATGCTGGGAGGAGAGTATTCTTACTTTATATTACAAGTCAAAATTAAAACTTTGAAAAAAATTAGGAGTTTACTTAAAAAACATAAGGGAATTATCAAATAAATGAAAAATGACCATTTTCGATTTTTTAACTTAGGGAAAACCCTTAAGATTAAAACAAAAATTTTAATTTTTAAATTTTATTTTATAAAAGAAAATAAAATAATTTTTTTCTTTCTGTAGTTTTTTTTTTTTTTTTTTTTTTTTGTCAATGTTAAGGTAAGGACAGAGCTGACTAGGAAAGAATACCAAGTTCAAAAAGGTTTTTAATGTCCTATATACAAGATTAAATACATTCTATATTTGGTCAAACAACTGACATTTGACAATATTTTTTAATGAAATTGTCTGAATTTTTATATATAAATATGTTTTTAATTAAAAGTCTATGCTCCTGACTGGCATGTTATAAGATAAAGCTTCTTGCTAATAAAAAAATTAATATTGAAATTATGTATTTAGATTGTTACAATAAACACTGACTCAGCATTTTATCTGATAAAAAAATTTAAAATTGTTGATTCTGTTTATTGGTAAATCGTTTTTTCGTTTTTGTTATTATATATCTATATTAATTACTACTACATCTAGGTTAATCTAAAAAAATCCAGTAATCTGATTTAATCCATGTAATTTTCAAGAATCAATATATACCCTTACAGCAATATGTAAAAGAAGCAAAGCAGGTGAATGTTTCTGTTTTAAACCCCTAACATAGCATGCTTTTTTTCTTAAGTTATTTATTGACTGTTATTGTTAGATTTTTAAATTTTGTGTCTTCTTAAGTTGAAAATAAGATAAAAATGATATTCATTTAAAAAAATGTACCTCAAGATTAAGAAATTGGTGTGATTTTTTTTTTGTTAATTTTTAAGTCAATGACAGCAGATAATGATAGTTCAATGGCATAAAACAAAGTTGTTATTCAAATCTTATCAAATACATGTTGTATTATAAAAATGCTTTGGAAAGAAATAAAACAATGAATAAACTTCATATTCAACTATTGTATAAAGAAATTAATTGTGAAAATATGAACAAAATTAGTTTTGAATTTAAAAAAAGTTTCCACTTGGATAATGATTCTAAATCTGGAAGAAAAATCTATTTGAGATGTTTGGGGAAATTTTATACTTTAATCAATCTTTATTACAAAATTGCCACAGATCTTGTAAAAGTACCACAGGTTTTTTTGTTTGTTTTTTTACTCAAGAACTATTAATTGATTGATTGAAGGCATATCAACCTTTTACAGTTCTTCAATGCCAGAAACAATCAAACTTATCAACCATCTTTTATTTGCATCAGATAGTCTTGAAGTACACAAGTTCTATTTAACCTAAAGCTTGAGAAAATTGGGTGATTCATGCCTTTTTAAAGGGTATTAGCCTAAATGCGAACGAAGCAAAACATGCCATTCCTGTGTCTCTTTAAAAGTTCCTTTTTTTGTGACACATAATAAAAATAGATATTTTGGGGACTTGCAGAAGTATATTTCCTGATACATCTATTACAGTTTCTGTGCATTGTCACTGGTGATATTTGTATTGTTTTGGTCAGTTATCTCATTAAATATCTTTGGATTCTTTGAAATATTTTCTACAACACTCGAACTGACTTTAGTTCTAGTCTGAGACATCAGACAACCTGATCAATGACAACCAACAACTCTCATGCTTTCTTCACTCAGGTCTAAATTTCATTTAATAAACCTGCTTTTCATATTTCAGATTTTTTTCTATTCCCAAAAATGATTTTAGCTCAATAGGAAACTTTCTGTTCATGTAATCAATCAGAATAATTCTGAATTTTTTTTTAACTTATAAAATAAAAAAAAATTAATATCCTGCAATATACAAAAATTAATATATGCCATACATAGCAGTATTTATGATACACCTTTTATATTTTGATAAAATGATAGTTACAGTTACAGAGTTACAGTTATTATTATTTAATCAAAATATAAATGGTGCATCATAAATACTGTTAAATATGGAAAATTATGATAATAAATAAGTTTACAGTGCCACAAGAATGACAATTATTTTCTGGTATTATTCCAACATCTTTTTATTTTATTTTTTATGGCTGTATTTGATAATATTGTATGATTGGTTTGGCTCTAAGCCACTTGGACCAATTGGGCCATGACTCCTCGAGCAGTGGGAGTCTCAATGCTCAAAAATTATGATGACCTATAGACTAATGAAAGTTGGATGCAAACCTGAGTCTACTAATAATATCTCTAAATATGGCTTTGTACTTGGTAAGGTTCTTGTGTAAGTGTGTAAGTTTTAATGTAAGATTCTCTGCAGGAAACTATTAGAAAATTATGTGGAACTTGTATGGAAACCAGGCACCACCCAAAACTATTACCAATTAGAACTCTGTGCTAAATATGCCCCTGTATAAGAGTTTGATATGTAGCTAGTTTGGAACTGCCAAATCATACCAGCATTATTTTAAAGTTGTGCCCTTGCTTTTAACAATGACCCACAATGGAATGCATGAGTTAGGGATCATAGACTCCCATTGAAAAATATCTCAATTGACTCTTTTCATGAGCTGGGGTCAGCATTTGAAATTAGCTTTGGGGTTAGCTTTAGAGGTCAATTTTGAATCTTATTTAAATGAAAAATACGGAAGAAAAGGAGAAAAAACGTGTTAACTTTAATGTGACTCTGAATGTTTAATGCTTGATCAGTTCAAAAAGGAAAGCAAAACATTATATTTGAAATATGCCATTATTTTTATATTTAGAAAAAGATTGCATTGCATAATAAGAGGTGGGGGGGGAGAAGAGTTGTCCCTGTTTTTTATTCAGAATTCACCCCTTCAATCCTCCTCCTCCTTCCCCCTCCTTTTCAAATATGTAAGGCAGGGGCTTCTAAACATTTTCACAATTGAACTTCAAATCATTTCTTTGGTTATGCAATTCTAAAAATTTTCCCAACAATTCCTACCACTCACCTCCCTAAAAGAAGAAGAAAAACAACTTCAAACAAACAAAACAGTTAAAGACTTCCTAATCCTGTGGCTCTAAAAAATCTTTTACAATGTATTAATCCAGTTTTAGTAGTAGTGTTGATCAAAACGTGATTTTTCCATCACGTGCTCAACAGCAGGGATTTAATTTCTCAACATCTCTCTGCTCTAACCCAAACAGATTTTTAACCTAAGGAGAATTCTAAAGAGAAAAAAAAACAATTACAACAAATGAATATTTTTAACCTTTTTCTTTCAAGTTCAACTCTTTGTTATCTTCTAGTTTTAAAGAGCATAAACAATTTACTTAAATACTAATTTTTATTTTACTTCCAGCTATAAAAAGAAAATAAATTAAAAAACAAAATAAAATATTTGATTGCATTAAGAAACAAAAACAAAGAAATGTTGAAAATTTCCCAGACAAAGACTAAATTGTGAAATTATCCAATGGCTAACAATCTAGTGAGTAAATGATGACATTTTATAAGAATTTTGTAAAGTAACTACGCACCCAGCATTAGTTGAGTGTTTTTTGTTATTGTTTTTGGACCCTAAAGGGCCAATATATCGGCCCTCCATGATTGGCTAATTGGTAATTTTGGTAATTACATATCTTTTGGTAATTACATATATTTTTCACTAGTTATAACTAAGGCTGTGACAATAATATTCTTTTTATGTAAGCATATTCTTTGCATACAGAATATTCTTTTAACAAAAAGCATATTTAAAAAAAAAAAAGAATATGCTTTTAACTTTTTAAAATATGCTTTTTATTAAAAGCATATTCTTAAAAAAATAATAAGAATATGCTTTTAACAGAAAACATATTCTTTAAACAATAAGAATATTTCCAAGAAATAATAGCATATTTTTTTAAAAAGAATATTCCTGAGAAAAAAAGACATTCTTTTTTAAAAGAATATTCCCAAGCATATACTTAAAGAATATTTCTAGCATACCAAGAGAATATAAAGCATATTTTAAAAAGAATATTGTCACAGCCCTAATCATAACTTTTTATATCGGGGTCAATAATATTTGAGTGAACTTTTTTTTTAAAATATCCAATAAAAGCTTGAACTCTGGAACTATATAACATGATTTCAAATCACAGTCAAAACTATTGCATTTGCTTTCAGCTGTCTCTGGCAGATGTACCTTTTAACTCGGTAGAGTAACTCATATAGGTGTAAAGATAACACTAATTACAAAAACCCAGGTGGATGAGACCTGTAAATTCAATGAGAGAAATTCATCTAGGTGAAGGGCAATACTGATTACAAAATTCCAGGAATATAATAAGCACATACAACTGGCCTTGTGCTTAAGTTGGGTTTGTGCTTAAAAAAGTAGATATATTCAACTATCCTTCCAACTCTAACCACTCTTGAAATACATGTGATCAGTTATGTCGCAAAAGATATTAATAAAATAGAATTTGTAGAAAAATATTTTTTGTTTAGAAACAAAATATATAAGTGTTCTTAAGTCTACTTTTACTGATTGTTTTCACTGTTTTGGAATGATCTGTAAATGTTTGTGATATTATGTTTTTAGGATTTTCTGTTTCTAAAAATGTGAGGCTTTTCTGCTGAAATGTTAGCTTGGATTGCTCCACATGCTCATTTAATTGAAGTGTGTGGTAATTAGAAATGAAAGAAAAAATATTGTGAATTAAGAAGATGGAAAAAAAACATGGCTGTTTCCTACTGGTGACAGGTTTTTCATTTTATTTCCTTGTCTCTGGAAATTTGTTTTTAAATACTTTTAAACTCAAGAGTTGAGAGTGTTGGACATAGAAAAAAAAGGAAAATGATACAACCACTCCACATAAGTTAAGTACATCTAGAAAAATAGACAGGCTGGGCACCTGGAATTATTGAGGAAAAAAAAACAATACAAAACTATAACCTCTCACACACCCTTATTAATTTTTTTTTTGTTTAAGTAAACACAGGTGCTACAGAAAGATTAATATACTCACTCGGTTTTAATTGAGAAAACTATTTAAAAGATTTACTTGTATGCAGTATTTCCCTGTCAATAAAATATTAGGTTGGAATGATGGTAATGTGGATTTTTTTTAGTTTAATCACATTCCCATCTCTTCAGACTTATACAATGAGTATTTTTTTTTAGTTTAATTGTTACTGTAATATTACTATTATTGTTGCAAAAATAATGATTAGTAATGCTTAATTAATTATCAGGGGCTAAACCTTCAAGAAATGGATATAGATGAAGTGCATCTGAAACATTGTATACTTTATGAATACATGTTGAAAGTAAATAAAATGACCTGTGTATGTTCCCTAATTCAATTACCTCCCTTGTTCTCTAATCCCATCATCCCTTTTTCCACTCCCTGTTTTCTTTCTCAATAAACCTACTTCTCTATACCCGTCCACACGCGTGTTCGTGTTCCTCCTTCACATCGTTTGTTCTTGTTCTTTTTCTGTTAACACCACTACTGCACAATGCAACTTGCAACAATACAAAAAAGGCACTTCTGTTGTTGAAGCTATGTGAAACGTTTGAACTGCTTATGATAGCTCGCATGTTGAATGATCAGAAATGACAAAAGTGGTCTACGAAGTTTTCACCTGGAAATTTCAGTCTTTAAGATAATATACATTCAGAAAAAAACAAAACCAATTGTTCCAGAAGCCATTAAAGATGTTGAGGCATATACAAAGTTAACCAGCAGAGAACATTTGATATCACTCATATCTATATAATTTCATATTTTAGAAAAAATGTTTTAGAACAAAATAGCAAGATTACTTTCTCTCCAAATAGATATTTTCAAGTTATAAAAATGTCAATTAAAGAATACTGAAGAATTTAAAACTATCTTTTATTCAATTCTTATTTCAACTATATACATTTGGTCTCTAAAGTAAAACATGTCTATTTTTGATAAATTAAATCTTCAATAAATTGTGAATGACTTTGTGTCCTTAGTATATATATTACAAAATAAGTACACTTGCAATTCAAACAAATAATAATATTTCTATTAAATATAGCAATATTTTTCAAATAGCTATTGCCACTCTGGTTCACAAACTGATTAAGAGTAGTACCTATGTGTTTCTTTATTTATATTTGAAATACATAAATTTCAATACCCTATCTGAAGACAAAACTTTTTTTATTAATCAATTGGCAGGTGAAAAAGATTATTATCACTTTATTCTATGCAAATATTATCATTCATTGGAATTGCAAGTTTTTTATCTTTAAATATTCTAAATATTTTATTTCTTACTCAATGGTTTAAGAATCTCACAATGGTTCAGAGCAATAAATCCACATTATTGTTATTATTGCTATTTTTACCATTTAAACATTTATTCAGGTGATTTATTTGTGGTCTTCACTGAGAACACCTACTCATAAGTAAAGGATGCTCAGGAGACTTGAGTCAAGCAAATAAGAAAATCTTTCTGTATGAGTATTTTATCTCATAAGTATTAATTCAAGATTATTCTCACCATTTGGCTTTTCTTATTGAATTCTTTAACTCGTCTACCACAGAAAGCCTTAAATGATTATTAAAAACAAAATACATGATAAAAAGAATCTTAGTTTCTATTGATTGTTTTAAAATCATTTCAATTCCATTGCTCTTTTTAAACTAGAGAAAGAAAGGCCAGCTTCTATGCTGATGTGTAATCAAATAATATCATGAACAAGATAGAGAATCTGAAAGATTAAAGTATATTATTATTATTTTGTGGTTGGATTCTATTACTAATAAAAATCAGTATTTTCAGTTTCTATAAGAAACATCTATACTCTTGACTTGTATCTTTGATTTAAAAAATAAATTTGAAAATTTCCACAGTTAACCGTCAATTTCATCAGCCAAATCTACTTTATAATGTCAAAAGATGTAAGTGAATTTGATTTATGATATTTGGTGGTTTAGTTATTTAAAAAAGATGTTTTTTCCACCAGAATTCACTTCTGACATTTCTTTCTGATTAATTCTTTTGCAGGAATTGGAATTGAAAGATGAAGAATGTGAAAAATTGGCTAAGGTCCGTGATCAGATGGGCCAAGAACTAGAAGAACTTACGGCCTGCCTCTTTGAGGTAAGTATCTATCTATTTATCTATCTGCTTGTCTATCGCAAACAGATATATATGAACAGACTATTTCAGTCTTTCCGTTTATTTTAGTGAACAGACTAAGACAGACAGATATAAATCTGTTCATATCAGTCTGTTCACATCTATCTATCTCAGGTTTTTTGCATCTACATCTCTCTCTCTCTCTCTCTCTCTCTCTCTCTCTCTCTCTCTCTCTCTCTCTCTCTCTCTCTCTCTCTCTCTCT
>JAUZSX010215073.1:0-15851 GCA_034780655.1 Idiosepius hallami
TTTTTTTCTGTGTAATTATGTAAACATTTTGTGTGTACGTGTTTGTGTGAGTCTAGGTTTATGTCTATCTGTGAACAGGAAAAGCATAACAAAATGTCTAATATGAACAAGAGTTGGTGTAATTTGCAAACAAACCGATCAACATAGACAGGTAGGTGTGTGTGTACTTATAGGTGTGGATGAGATCATAAAACATCTATATGTGTATGGTAATAGAAAACTGTGTATTTTTGTGTATGCGTCTATATTTGCAAATAGACTTTAATGTACATATAAGAAGCTATTTTAGAACAACATAGGGATGACTTTTAACTAAAAAGTATGTTTTTTTTTAAAATTGGAAGAAAAAGAAGAAAAAGAAAAAGAAAATGAAGAATGTTCGAGAGTGAAGAAGAAGAAGAAGAAGAAGAAGAAAAAGAAAAAGAAAATGAAGAATTTTCGAGAGTAAAGAAGAAGAAGAAGAAGAAGAAGAGGAAGAAGAGGAAGATGATGATGATGATGATGATGATGATGATGATGATTTAGAAGAAAAATACGGTAATGAAGCAGAATGAAACAGAAAGAAAGAAAGAAAGAAAGAAAGAAAGAAAGAAAGAAAAGGCATATGAAAAACTAGAAGTATTGCCCGGTTTAGCCAGGGCTCCGTGGACTTGCCCCTAAGGTAATTGAGGAAGCCTATCATAGAGAAACGCAGTTAATGCATCTTTCTACTAAATTCATTTCTAATGCTTTTTTTTTTCTACTAAATTCGTTTCCAAAACTTTTTTTTCTGTGGTAACTAAGGCAGCCTTTAATCAGGGCCGTGCTTAGTGCCCCCGCAGACCCCGCATTCAATCACCACAACCACCACCCAAAAAAAGAAGAAAAAAATAAATTATTGAAATAAAGGAAATTAAATTAAGGAAATATTAAAAAATCAGGAAAATCTCTTAAATAAATAAAGTTTATTTGAAAAGCAGGAACTGTTTACGATTTATTACAAATACTTTAGATTATTCACCCTAGAGTTTAATAAGTACATTTTCTTTTTATTTGTTTTTGATACATCATATAAATCCATTACTTTCACTTTAGCAGCCTCGGGCAGATGGGGCTCGTTAGCTCGGGAGACCAGTTCATCTAGGTGAAGGGTAACACCGAATATATAAAGCCCGGGTAAGAGCACGTAAAAATGGCCTTGTGCCAAACTTGGGGGTGCTCACCAAGTAAATATCATACTTCTGTTCCTTTTTTAGTTCTGACTATGTTTAGTCGAGTAGTAGTCAATATTGGGGCGTCGGGTCCTGCCTGGACTGGAATCTTTTTTTGCAAAGATCAATTTTAAATTACAAAACCAATTTAATTTCAATTATTTAGGGTTTTTTTTCTGTTTCATCAGAATATAAATTTCATTAAATACAGAAATAAATTCTATCATTTTAATTTTATTTTATTGAAATAAACTCATTCTATTATTTTATTATTCTATTTTGTTTTATTTTATTATTTTATTAAATAAACTCAAGAAATACATTCTACAATGAAAAACACAAGTTTAATTACTACTTGATTATTGATTTACTTCATTTAGATCGATCATCTAATGGACCCAATGTGCAACAACAAATAAACATTCACATCACTCAAACATTTGAATGAAGCAAACTATTTTTTTACAAGATATGTTGGCAAAATTAATGAGAGCCTACTCCAAATTTAATCGTATATCAAAAATAGATCACAATTACTTATTTTATTGTTCTTCAACATGCACATGAGGCTTCTTAATCATTTATTATTAATTTCTTTTTTTGTGGACTTTTGTCCTCATCTTATATAGTTGTTGTTGTTGTTCACCATGTTTCAGCCAAATTTATCCGCCAGCCTTTGTTAGGTGGTCAACCGCAACACCAGATAAATTTGGCCGTAAACTTAGCAAATAACGACTATGTAGGATGAGGACAAAAGTCCACAAAGAAAATGATTGCCTTATCTGAAAACTTCCTAAAATTGAAATACTTCTGTTTAATATTTTTTTCTTTCTTTCTCATTCCAGGTTTGTCTAATGAGCAAAAAACGGATTGTTCCATTTGGTGACTATAAACTTAACCTAGTTGCCAGGTGATTATCACTAGAAAAACAGGTGATTATCACTACAGAGATAAACCATTTTAAGGACTCACATCATACTAAAAACAGAAAAAAGGGAGACAATTCTGCCATATCTAAAAATAATTCAATAAACCTGAGTATAAAATATCACATGAAATTTTTAAATATTCTTCAGCCACGCAAAAACATCTTAACTATATTTTTATTTGAAAAGTAGAATTTTAAAAAAAGAACAGAACAATATTGGCTATTTTTCACAGAGTATTCTTTACTTATATTGTAAATATTTTGCATAATATTTTGTAAAGACAAATTCTCTGTTTTTTTATTTTTATAAATTATTTTCCCATCAACAAACCCAACATTCATTAGCTTTACTTGTTCAAGTCTGATGTCTAATTGTATAATCACTCCAGTGTTGAAACATTTAATGAAAATTAATTATTCATATCATCTGTTTCTATTCCAAATATAGCATTCTCTTTATAAATAATAAAAAAAGAAAAACCTTAGTAAATTACTTGCATTAAAAATGTTTATAAATCTTAAAAAGATATTTTATTTTCTGTCATAACTATTTATGCTGAACATTTATTTAAAAAAATAACTTATGAAAATAACTATATTACAACCTAAAGCATACTCTAAATTTATAGAATATATTTTTATGAATTTGCACGAAATATTTTGCTACCCAAATTCTAAAATATATTTAGAGAAATATTCTTTTATATTTATTTTTGACTCAAGCAAAATTTAATAATTTTTTAAACCGAAAACAAAAAAAAATATTCATTGCCTTTTTTTTTAATTTTTTTTTTTTTTGGCTAAGGAAAGTTAGAAAAAAAAAGGTCAATGGATAATATAAATATTTAAAAAAAACTTTAATTTTATTTATTAATAACTATTAATAGATTTCAACTAACTTAACAAAATCTAAAAAAATGTTTTTAGATTTTGTAAAAGGAATTAATTCAGACTCGTAAGATATTTTATGCTGTTCATCTTTATGAATTGTCATAAAAACTTGTCCATCCATTTTGCTTACTGACATAAGCCTTGAATTTAGAGAAGAATTTTCAAAGACATGTTAAGACAGTTATTTATTTTGTTAAGTAGAATTCCTTGTTCTCAAAGACTTTTTAGATAATGACTTAGAAAAAAAAGAAATGTGGACTTCTTTGTCTCTGTCATTACCTTCTCCTTCGTAAAAAAACATTTTTGTGGGAACATGAATCCAAATTCTGAAAATGCTGGTATAGTTCCAGCTTTGCGGAAACACATAGAAACAATGAGAACAGAAGATAAGGACTCCGGACATCAGCCGAAAGAACAAGAACAGTTCAAGAGAAAATCTTCGACTTCAGGGAAAAATGTTTGCGAGTATTGTGACAGACGATTTAATGAATACAGCAATTTGATTAAACATCGAAGAATCCATACTGGTTTAAAACCTTACAAATGTGAGTTTTGCAATAAGGCTTTCACACAGTCATCAAATTTGAATGTCCATAGAAAGCGTTGCCAATTGTCTTGTAAGAAACAAACACAATGTCCTGCAAATCCAGCACAAAGAAGCAACAACACAAATTTGAAGAAAAAGATAATTCGAAATAACTTTCAGAAAAGTCATGATGTTTTGTCGTTAAGACCTAAGGAGAATATAAATGCATTGGTTTTTGATTCTACACAAGAACTCGTTCAAAATGGAAATAATTCTTCAAGCTCAAAACATCTTAATATTTCTAATTCAGACATCTGTCGAGAACTACAGTACAAGAGCTGTTGGCAGAAAACCTCTTCAAACAATAATTTCAAAACAAAGTTTGCGGAAGGTTCGTTAAAATATGGAAAGCTGAATGTCCTTGGTTCTCAAAAAGGCTCTGTGATATCCACACCTACAAGATCACTTTACCAACATCCGAATAAAAGCAATTCTAGCTTTAGAAATACTCAAGGAATACGGTTGGCTGGAAGCAGCTTCCAGCAAACCAAACGACGAGCATATTTTTGTGAATTTTGCAGCCGAAGATTTAATGAGTCGAGTAATTTGATTAAACATCGTAGAATTCACACTGGCCAACGTCCTTATAAATGCAATTTCTGCGGGAAAGACTTTACGCAGTCTTCAAACCTTAATGTCCATAAAAAGATCTGTAAAGGACATTATTTTGCCAAAACAGCTGCTTTACATTTCGTCCCTTCAACAAAATCAGCCACATTTTCAAGTTCTGGAGTCCAGAATGAATTTAAAAAAGCCTCGAGATATCTGTCCTCTAGAATTGGTGCCTTGGAAAAATCTTCTCTTCCTTCTCAGCTGCCCCACCAAAATAATTTACCAATTTGTAGTTGGAATGATATGAAGTCTTCTAGGGATGTCTTGGATGCATCATCTCTAAACGGCCCAATATCACAATTACAGAATACTGAGTTACCATTCTCTACGACTGATAATCAGATCCTTCCCCCCAAATATATTTTCTATTCTTCACAATCCCAAAATATCAATGATGAATATGCCGAATACAACACCGAAGAACAGTGTTCAAGTGCTCAGGCTAACTTAATAAACCCATTAGAAATTAAATTAGATGTCACTCAGAATTCAGACGATTGGATACAGCTCAAAGAGAAATCTTTGGACCCTGAATCCAATAACTTATTTCGGTGCCAGCATTGTGACGAAACTTTCCCAGATTCCAGTTTTCTTCAGAGTCACATTCTTCAAGTACACACTGGCAAACCCTATTTTGGGCCAACTAGTGAATCTCCCACTTTTACCAACCAACAGGCTTGCACTAATGGCAAATCATATACGTGTGAATTATGCCTTAAGAAATTCACAAGAATTTCGATTCTCAATTTTCATAGGGAGACATGTGTTAAGAACTTTAGTCATAATAGTCACATATCTATGGTCGAACATGAAGAAGACCATAATAAGAAGGACTTAGATTTTAACTCTGCAAACCCTGAAGAACTTGGTTATCAAACAGCGAGCGCAGGAACAAGACTCTCACTTGATAAATGTTCATCTTTAATAAACAATCCTAAAAACATCAATTATATTGTCATTGACGATGATGATGATGATGACGACGATGATGAAGGTTCAAAACCAGATAATGATTTAAATACAAGAGAAACAATGAAACAAGAAAACAGCGTCTTTTTAACAGAGGATTTAAAACCAGCTTTTGTAAAAGAAGAGCCTGATGATTTTCCTGTATCAATGGAAACCTATAGCAATCTTTCATTGTCCGAGGTTGATTCAAAAAGCTTTCTTTCACACATTGAACCCGAAGCTCCAACTCTCGGAGTTTGGGAAATCAAACAAGAACCTCTTGAAAACCAGGATCTTTCATCCACTGATGCTTTGGGAGTTGTAAAGCAGGAAATTTTTGATGAAAATTATGATTGGAATTCAATTGATATTCAGCCATCAATGTCTGCTCCAGAGGTCATGCATGATATTTTTGAAGCTGGAATAGCTCCGACTCTTGAGACTAGATTCAGATCTGAAGAACTTGAAACAAAAAATCTGGATTCTATCACACATAACCAACATTTGTTATTAGATAACTATGAATCGGATTTTATTCAAGAGGCTCAAAATGACTGTTCCTCAAACTCCTTTGAAAATATATCTTCTAAAAGACATTTGAATTCTCAATACTTTATCAGAAAACCATCCAACAAGCTACAATGTCATTTCCCATCATGCAATGGTAGAATATTTAAATCTGTGTCAGCGTTCCAAGTCCATGTTCGGGTCCATAATGGTCAAAAGCCGTACATGTGTGAGATTTGCAATAAAACTTTTAACGAACGCAGCAACTTCACGAAACACCTAAGAATACATTCAGGTAGCAAACCCTACAAATGCACACAGTGCGGTAGAGACTTTACTCAGTCGTCAAATTTAAATGTGCACAAACGGAAATGTCGAGGTTTAGGGAGCGTCAAAACTCCTATTGGTTCGGTATCGGCTATTATGTTAGAACCAAAGAGTTCTCCAAAAAACAGAATCAATTTTGAAGAATTTTCCGAGGTTAGTCATAACTCGATGAATGCTATTAGAAGTAGTGCAAACTCGTCTCAGTCTTTAGCCTCTAGTGTCCAGAGCAATGTTAACTCGTTGCGTATTCCTGAAGAATATGATCCCAGCTCTTCTGTTCCAAAACAAACTTGTATTAAGGAAAAAAATGATTATGAAGAATCAATCGAAAGTAATTCATCTGCGGTCTCAGAACCGTCGCAGAATTTTGGAAAAGGAACTCTTTACACTTGCGAGTTTTGTGACAAACATTTTATCGAGGCAAGTGACTTAATAAAACATAAAACCTGCCATTCCATTTCAAAATCTTACAAATGTAGTTTTTGTCATAAAGTCTTCACTCTGTTGAAAGACTACAATCTACACAAGGCTTCTTGCAAGAGAGAACTTAGTTTAAATGGAACTTGTCATAATGAAGCAAACCCAGAAATAAAAAATCTAGAATTTTTATCAGAAAGTTCAAATGGTTTATTGCCATCGAGTTCTGAGGGTTCTAGAAAAATGCCAGATACGAATGCATCGTTAGAGTTAGATAATCAATTCGAGTCTTCTAGCTATTTTTCTCAAAGAAATGAATTCTCTATATTACCAATTTCAGCTGTGCTGCAAGAACAGCAGAACAAGGAGCAGAGTTTGGTGAAAAAGTTCTCTCATCCATTGCCTTCGTTTGATAGTAACGCATCGGAAGAGAAAATTGTTACGGGCATTTCAGATGAGAATTCCAACAGAGATTTTAAATCTGTGAATCCAAGCGATGAAGACTTGGATTTAAATCAACAGCAATCTGTCGAAGAAATCAGAAACAATCTTTTTGAAGTCCAAACAAACACAGATTCCTTTGAGAATCAAACCAAAATACAGACTCCTTTGTCAAATTGTTCCGACCAAAATTCCATTTCAATCAAAAATCAAAACAAACCAAATTCGCTTCAAACTAAAACTGCCCCAAAACCAATTCTCAATCCAGAAAAGTTTTTCCAGTGTAAACTCCATTATTGCCGCAAGATTTTCCATCTCGCAACCGATCTGCTTGAACACGCCAAACAACACAAAAGACGCGGTGTCCATGTGTGTAAATTTTGTAATAAGCAATTTAACGAATCTAGCAATTTAGTTAAGCATAGACGTATCCACACTGGATCAAAGCCGTATAAATGTGAATTCTGCAACAGATTTTTCACTCAGTCCTCAAATCGGAATGTTCACCGCAAGAACTGTTGGAAATCTATGGCACGTAACTCAGCTTCGGGTGCTTTCAATTCGATGAAGGCACAAAATGAAGCCAAATCAAACCTTGTTCAATGCGAGATCTGCTTGCAACATTTCAAACATATCACAGATCTCGAGTCGCATAAGAATTCCTGCAAATTAAATAACAGGAATAGAATCGAAAACCCTGCTCTCAATAAACAAATTAATTCCAATCTCTCGCGGAAAACGAAAGCTAGCAAATTCCAGTCGGGAGTAAAGTCCTCGAAAAACGTGGAAAACTCAAACAAAGAATTGAACTGCCTCCAAAACACAGTTTCGCTTGGATCTCTTCCTCAAGAAAATACAACAAACAGCCTTAAAACAATTCCTTTACAAAAGAACGCATTACATGGTCGCTATATGTTTCAGTGTCCCGAAAGAGAATGTGGAAAGATCTTTGAAACAACTTCAATGCTGAGGAATCATGTTAACGATCACAAAAAAACGCAACAATATCCGTGTGAATTTTGTAGCAAAACATTTAGTTCATTTGAAAACTTATCTAAACATAGTGAGACTCATACAGGTTACAAATCTTATCGTTGTTCCTTGTGCGGGAAGGTTTTCGCCCAATCCTCTGATTATTATAATCATTGTAAAACATGTAACACTTCCATTCTACCAAATCCAGCCAGGTTAGATCCACGGACTAAATTAACGGAAAAATCGCCTTCGGCTTCAGGTTCTTCTATCAAAGAAATCGTTGAAAATTCTTACAATAAAGCACAATTGCAACAAACAGAAACAACCAATCATGTTATAAATCTTGATGATGATGATGATGATGATGAACTTGTTATAATTGAACCTGGTGAAAGTGTTTTAAATTCTAATATTTCATCCGAAGTGGATGAACATCCTGGAAGCAAGTCTGGGGAAATGGTATCACCAAAAGACCTTCATCTCAATGACCACTTATCAAATAATCAATTGATCAGTATAGAACGCATTATGCTTCAAAACTCACCAGATAATATTCGAGCTAGGGATCTAAGTTCGAATGAATTAGGGGCTGAAAGTAGCCCTAGTAAAAATCTTGGTCAGTTATCTAGAAAAGAAGATTCAAGCAACTCTGTTGAGAATATGATCACAAGTAAATACACATCAGTTTCTTTAAATGAAATATCTTCACAAAGTGGATATAAATCTAACAGTGTTATCAACAGTTCTTTATTCTGCAACAGACTAAAGACTGACACTACATCATCACAATTAAGAATTAATCTTCCTAATAAGAGTGATAATAATGATAATGATAATCCAAAACCACAAATGGAAACACATTTTGACAATATTAGAAAACTCTCCAAAAATCTCAATTCAAGATCTCTCAACTTGTTCTCTTGCAAGGTAAGATTGTGCCAGAAAGTTTTCAAATCCGAGCAAGAACTAAAGGCTCACCAATGCAAACGGCGCACTTATCCGTGCGAATATTGCCAAAAGAGATTTAACGAGTCGAGTAACTTGATCAAGCATCGTCGTATCCACACTGGTCACAAACCTTACAGATGTAAGTTCTGTGGTAAGACTTTCACGCAGTCGTCAAATTTAAATGTGCATAACAAAATCTGTGGCAAAAAGCACAACTTTGTGGAGTGTAGGTTTTCTCAGTGTTTGCCTGATAAAAGAAATATCGAAAATACTGACGCTGGCAAAAGGAGGTCTCGATCAGGAAATGGATATTATCTTAAACTTAATCCGAATGAGGATAAGGCTTCTTCAAATGGAGAGAGCCTAATGACCGAGACAAATAATGGTAATCCTGGTGAGAATATAGAGCAGATTAACGGGATTAAGAGAGTGGTATCAAATGAAGAGAGTACTTCTATAAGAATGCCCCCTGTTAATTCATTGTTTATTGAAAACAGCTCACCAATAACTAAACTAGATGACAGGACATCTGTAAGACAGAAGACGGGACATCTTCAAGATTCTGGTATCATTGTTGAAAATTCTTTGACTGGAGAAGTGGAACTTCAGTTATCTGAAAAAGAACTGAGTGCCTATAAAATCAATGAAACATTGCCTGTTAAAACCAGCACGGACGACGATTTACTAGAATTAAGAAACTCACAAGATGAATATTCTGTGAACCTGATTCCTTCCATATTAAAAAAAGAAACCTATCAACTGGATCCAAATGACATTTCAATATTCCCATCCAATACAGGAAATTCGCAGACCTTGAATCCCCTTCAGCTAGCATCAAATGATTTTTATAACTCTCAACAACCCACAAGACCTTCTTCATCACATCTTGATCTTGTAACCAACAAGGCTACTCAGATAGTCCACCGATTCAGCCGTCATAAAAGAACAATGAAAACTGGAGTGCAGTTAAAAAAACTTAGTTTAACACACTTAAAAAGGCCTTCATACACGTGTGAGTTTTGTAAAAGGAGGTTCAACGAGTCTAGCAATTTGATCAAACATCGTAGGATCCACACAGGGCTTCGACCTTATAAGTGCCAACTGTGTGGCAAAACATTTACTCAGTCGTCGAATCGAAATGTCCACAAAAAAATCTGTGCTAAAAAACACCAGCTTTCAAATGGTCTTGTTGAACGAAGCCACGTTTCCATGTCTGTAAACCAGCAAATTAATTGGACCAACTTCCAAAAAAACAAAACACTGAAATATCAAAAGACTGGTTATTTGCAAACGAGTGAAATTCAGAGTTATAGAAAACCCAACTCAGCATTAAATATAGATCACAATCAAGTAAAAAATCTAGGATCAAATGATAATCAACCTGATTCATTTGTTAATGACACAGAACCAATTTGTTCAATTTCGTCAGTAAGAAGTCTTCAAGAAAATCCTGTGGGTCATTTTCCATTTCTTGATTCTGAAACTAAATATTTTGATAAGAACCAAACAAATGATTTTAATCATTCATTAATTGCTTCTGACTCCAGGAATTCGCTGCCTGAAACTACTCTATGCTCAAACAACCAATCATTACATTCGGTGGGGAATGTTGACAGACTTTCTACAGATTTATCTGAAAGTTCCAATTTTGATCCGATGTTTCAGTTAGTAAATTATAATAAGCCTATAAATACAACCAATGAAACAACTCCTTCAAATCTGAATCATAATTTCAATTCAATATCATTATGTCAAGATCAGAATGAATTTCCCAGAAAATATTTTCAGTGTTTCTTTTGTCCGAGACTCTGTAGAAATTCCGCTGATTTTCAAAGGCACATGAGAGTGCATACAGGCCACAAGCCATACAAATGTAAAATATGCAACAAGCTTTTTACTGATCATAGCAATTTTAGCAAGCATTGTCGAGTCCATACTGGTTACAAGCCATATAAATGCAATCTGTGTTATAGGGCATTTTCCCAATCTTCTAACTTAAATGTCCATAAGAAAAACTGCAAAGGCTTTCATTTGAATAGTTCTCTTAATTTGTCTTTTCAATCAAAAACAACAAACAGTTTGATTAAACCCAGGAAACTAAATAGCCAAGTCCCACAAATAGTTCTTCCTTCAAGTTCTGAGGAGGTAAGAAACCTCACCGTACCATCTTCAAAAGCCCATTCATCCACTTCTAAACTAATACCAGGATCTACAGTTTCTGAACTAAAGTCCCACCCTAGACATTCTATGAATAAATTGGCCCACTCTAAATCAGTTGCACAGCGAATATCCCTGAAATATCTTAACAAAATTATGTTACGCTCAAATAAAACCTTTTTTAAGAATTTAGAACCCTCTTCAAAACCCAAAATATTGCATCAGGTTTTAAATGAAACAACTCCTGTTCTACAAAACACCAACTCTACCTCTCCAGAAACAATAAATATTACTTCATCATTAAATAAATTATCTTCTCATCTAACAAAAAGTAATTCTTACATAAAAAAGAAAAATTATATTGGTTTACTTGACAAAAATCATAATAACGATCACCCCAAAGTTATCGCAGACAGAACTAATAAATCTAATTACAAGAATCTGAACAAAATCCATTATCAAACCAAATCAAAAAAGTATGGTGACCTGCATCAAATAAGAAAGTATTACTACTGTGAATACTGCAACAGAAGGTTTAATGAAGCAAGTAATCTAACAAAACACCGTCGAATCCACACGGGTCTCAAACCATACAAGTGCCAACAATGCAGTAAACGTTTCACACAATCATCAAATCTAAATGTACATAAAAAAATTTGTAAAGCTATCGGGAAAAATTCAGAAATACTCATTAATCCTGACACAGGCCTCTCAAAGAAAAGCAGTTGCATGTCCGAAAGTGATTCGTTCCCTCAAGTGAATTCTGAAAGTCAGACTTTTGCAGAACCAACCAAAGATGAAAACCTGAAGCAAATTGTTCAGTCGACTGAAGATAAGAAATTTGCAGGAATTGAAAATATTTCTAAAGAGGAAGAAGACCAAAATAATTCAGTGAGTCTCTCTTTGGAAATGTCTAACATAACGAATGCGAGTGAAATTTCAATTAATTATCCAGCGTCAATTTATAAGAATACAAATATTGGTAATGAAATAGAAGATTCGACACCTGATCAAGCAGAGAGTCATTCTGAACCTTCTAATAATGAAAAGAAATTATCTCAAAGTTCTTTTGTTGGTGTTTCTAATTTTAAGTCTATTATTTCTTCTTCCGAACACATTAAAAATGATCTCGTACAAGAAAAAAGTATTCAACATAAACTAATAGAAGATCCTAATTATAATCATAGAATAAAAGACAAGTCTCAGTTATCTCCGGATAATCCATTCAGAGTTAAGAAGACTAGACATGACTTGAATCTGAAATCCGATAATACTAATCAAAACTGTTTATTGGTGGATATTGAAAGCATAAACAAACGTTTGGATCAGCAAAATACTGATAGTCAAAAGGAAAGTTTCCTTATTAATTCTTCAAGTGATCAAAACAATACAAATGATAACAACTTAGATGTTCAACTTGCCACTGAGTTTGATTCAAGTAACAAAGATGATAATATGATTAGGCAACCTTCTCAAATACCACATTCTTTACACAATTATAAATCACAAAAGAGCAAAACCAATTCTAAATCCAACCAATCAAATATCAGTCAATCTTTAATAAATTATAATGAAAACTTAGATAAATCAATTAAAAGTAACGATTTCTCTAATTTGTCGGTTGTTACTGAAGAAAAAAATCGAGAACATTCAAATTCATACGCAATTGATGTTCTGGATTCGGGGACTTCCAATGCCCAACTTAAACTGAACCAATCTCAAAACCAGGTTCAAGTGCTACTTACTGATGAATTAAAATTTGAAAATGAACCAAATCTTAAAAATGATGTTTTCAGTTATCAAAGTTCTGAAATTGAGCTTGAACACCTCCATCCACAACAATCAGATATACTAAAGAATATTCAGTCTGCAATTAATGGTATTTTGCAGACAGAAAATATCTCTTCTTCTGTAGATCAACTAGGTGAATCTTTACTACAAAATGCAGCATCTGATTGGTTCAAAGTTGAGCCTTGTTATCCAAAGAATGAATTGGTTGTTTTGAATAATATTGATCCATCAAGTAAGAATGCTGACTCAAAGAGCCAGGAAGTAAATAGTTGTAGTAGTAATGAAGAAGAAGAGGATGATATTATCATTGACAGTTCAACCAATGTACAACCAATGAAATCAAAGCTCATGTTTGAAGAAGAAACCATTCCTAAGAAAAACAAAAGTTCTTACCAAACAATTTCTGAAGAAAATCCTTTATCTGATTTTGACTGTTCGATTACAGTTCAAAGTAAATCCGTAGACCGCCTTTCAGAATCTCATAATAACGGAAACACCACAGTTTCTCCTTTGACCAATTCTTATTCTAAAACGAAGTGTATTCTTGACTACCAGAACAATGGGTTATCCGAGAGGAATTATGAAATCTCCGACCAACCACAACTCAAGCACAATAACCAAACCGAGTTTTTGCAGGTCAATTGTTCAAAACAGCAGCTCAATTCAAATAACTTTGTTGATGATGAGGATGATGATGATGTTGCTATCATTGACATAAAGTCAACATTACCATTGGGGGCTCAAAACGATTTGAACATGACTTCAACAGAATTACCCTATGATCCAGCATATTTCAGTAATAACATCAAGGTATCTTCGACTGTTTGCAAAAGCAATATGGACGTTTTTTTAGAAGATCCCATCACAAAACAAACTGACAATCGACTTGATCACATAAGAGAAAGTTTCGATTATCTTGTGCCTAATATTACTGACCAACTCGACAGTGAAAATGATTGCAAAGTAGTTGAAGCATCTGAAACAGATAATGCGTCACCACCCAGCGGAGATGGTGTGTACACGTGTGAGTTTTGTCAAGAAAGATTTCTGAACAGCAGTTTATTAGTTGGGCACCATTGCCCTAACACCGGCGATAAACCTTACCTCTGCCCTGATTGTGGCAAAGCCTTTTCTCTCTATGCTAATGTGATATCTCACAAAAGCACATGCCTTAAACTTTCAGTCAAAATAGCTGACTTTTCAGCTTTTAACAAAAATGATTCGAGACCAATGAACAATTATGAAATGGAATCAGAAACATCTTCAATAAATCAACGTCCCTGGGGTGGAGAGTATCATTTTAGCTCTGAGATCCAATCAAAAACGTTGCTCTCTGGTAATCCAGATAACACGGGAGTTGGGCAAAACAGCGAACCCTTGTCGTCTGGGAGTAGCAAAGAGATTCAAAATGGCTATGAAGCCAAAACGAATGTTCAAAGGTCAAAATATGAAAACAGTTTGAATCGATTATCAGAATTTCCATCCTCAGATCTTGAAATTACATTGGATAATTACGATTGTCGGTCTAGAGATGATTACAATGATTTCAACTCTTCCGTTCCTTGCAACAGTCAGGCAGCGCCAAGTGACAAATCTGAATTTTTTTTAGGAGACTCATTCGCTAACAACCATAATACAGTTACCGAGATAACAAATACGTCACCCACAGCTGAATCTTTGCCTTCGGATAATATTAATTCTTCTTTACCCCTGCCATCCTTGATATCTGTTTCTCTTGACAAACTCTCTTCTACGAGACCACCTCTTGACAATATTAACTTCCAAATACATCCAAATAAGCATTCATTGTTTCCTGGCAGTGAACTCTCATACATGCACAACAACTATCGACCACAGAGTTGTGTCTCCAGTAACTTATATCCCAATGTGCTCTTAAAAGACCTTACAGCAACTGATTTGAGCTCAAATCAGACCAGTGAATATTCATTAAGATCTCCAACCGCTTTTCTCTCTTCTCCCGTTCATTCCAACACATCCATACCAACCTCGATATCCTCTGCTTCATCCACTTCTTTTAACAATGTTTTAGATCCTGCTGTTAGCGTCCGTTCAATATCGTGTCAATATTGTGATAAAGTGTTCAGTCTTAGCGAACTGGATAGCCACAAATGCAGTGGAGTCGCTCAAGCCAACCGCTACGCGTGCACCTTTTGTGAGAAAACGTTGTGTGACGCAAGCAGCCTGAGCAAACATTTGAGGATCCATACTGGGCACAAGCCGTACAGTTGTGAGTTCTGTGGAAAGGCTTTCACTCAGTCCTCCAATCTAAATGTTCATAAAAGAGTCTGTAAAGACAGAGATAATCAACATGGAGCCTATCTAAATAGCTCCATCTAATGTATAATTATATTTATAATTCTTATGTATTTTTTTTATTCTTGAACTTATTAAATATTATCCAAAAAAACCCCACTTCTGTGTCATTTTTTTTTATATGCTGTTCCTGTCTAATCAGGGCCATGCTTAGGGCCCCCGCAGACCCTGCAAAGTGGGGGGTGCAAGCTCCCTAGGGGCTGCAAGGCTCCTTGGCTTCACAGATCTTTAGTAATTCAAAAATTATTAGAATTAACTAGAAAATCATTATCACACTTAAAATATACACCTATCAATCCATCTCTCTTTCTCTCTCCCTATATATATTTATATATGATAGAAAAATAGGAAAGTAAATTCCGACAATATGTGATAGAAAATTATTAGAAAAAACAAGAATGTACTTTAGTGCCAATGCGTTTCGGATGCTTTTCCTTCTTCAGGGCACGTTTTTGATATTATTGTTATTCTTACCCTGTCCATCAGGTCCTATTAGGAACAAGGTATTTTCGATGTTACAACAATAGATAAGGTATTTTTTAAAAAAGAAAATTTCAAAGATATAAAATAACGCAATTTTATATCTTTGAAATTTTTTTTTTTTTTAAATAACTTATTTGTTTTTGTAACATCGAAAATGCCTTGTCCCTAATAGGACCTGATGGACAGAGTAAGAATAACAATAATATCAAAAACGTGCCCTGAAGAAGGAAAAGCAACCGAAACGTGTTGGCACTAAAGTATATTCTTGTTTTTTCTAATAATTTTCTATCACATATTTGTATATGTATGTATATAT
>JAUZSX010215182.1:0-15848 GCA_034780655.1 Idiosepius hallami
TATATATATATATATATATATATATATATACCCCAATTTGTATAAATTAAGTATTTTAAAGATATGTCGATGAATCAAGCAAACTATTATTGTTAGATAAAATTGATTTATGGGTAATTTTTTTTCTTTCTTTCGTTCTTCATTTGCTACTACTTCCTCCAATCTTTCAAATAGGGTGTGGAACTGCCTTTGACTTTCACCAGCAGATTGACTACCTGTACCTTGTGGGCACAGAGGAGGGCCATGTTCATGCTTGTTCCAAGGCTTATTCTACAGAATTCCTTCATAGCCTGACAGCCCATAATATGGCCATTTACAAAATTGCCTGGAATAAGTTTCACCCCAACATCTTCATTACGTGCAGTGCTGATTGGACAGTCAAAATCTGGGAATATGGATCAGAGTCAAAGTAAGAAGATCAATTTAATAGTTCTATTCTTTTTGTCTAAAACCATGGTTCTCAACCTTTTCTTAGCCATGGCTCCCTTTCTCTACCTTTTCCCCTTTTTAGCCATAAATAAAGATGCACATCATCATCCTCATCATAAACATGATAAAAATTCTCATATCTGAGTAGAGTCAAATCGTATTGGAGACACTGGTTCCTGTCAGATCACCAAAGTTAAGCAATGTCGAGCCTGGTCACTAGTTAAATAGGTGACCATTTAAGAATACCAGATACTGTACCATGGCAAGTAACAAACCTGCAACCTGCAACCTGCTACTCCTTTGGAGAAAACCAATTATTACACCACGCACATCACTGTGCGATATAATATTATATTATATTTACTTGGTGATCACCAACCCAAGTTTGGCACAAGACAATTTTTACGTGCTCTTACCCAGGCTTTTTACATTCTGTGTTATCCTTCACCTAGATGGGATGCTCTCCCGAGCTAATGAGCCCCATCTGCCCGAGGCAGCTAAAGTGAATGCAATGGTTTTGACTGGGAATTGAACTCGCATACTACGATTCCAAAGCCTGAGCTTTTACCTATGCTCTACCGTCGCTGTGAGATATGATATGATGATGATGATGATACCTGTGTTCAATAGAATACAAAAAGAATTTTTATTTCATTTAAAATCACTTTTGTCTTTTGTAATTTTGTTTTCTTGTTTGTTTTTAGAGATTCCTTGTTTACTTTTGATCTGAACAGTTCTGTCGGTGACGTTGCTTGGGCACCTTATTCCTCAACAGTTTTTGCTGCAGTCACATCGGATGGCAGGGTAAAGTAAAATAAGTTGCACATTTCGCATGCAGAATTCATATATATATATATATATATATATATATATAAAAAAGGGTGTGATTCTTCTTTTTAGATCTCAGGGCGGTCATTTGATTTATTTACCTTAAGCACAAGTTCTTGTATATTTTCAAAGAATGAAGAGAATTTTTTTTTCTTTTGCATCAATGGGTGGGCTCAGTTGCTGGTCAAGTCTTCATTCCTTGGTTCTTACAAATTGTATGAATTAGTAATCTCATGAAAAATAGGAAAAAAAGTGAATAAATAATCTGATAAAAAATAGAATGAATAAGTAACTTGATGAAAAATTGAAAAAACCTTGTTTAAATAATTGTGTTCGTTCATCTATTCAAATAATTTTTCTCTTTTATTTCTTTATTTTTTCTAGGCTTTCGTTTATGATTTGAGTATTAATAAATATGATCCATTATGCAATCAAGTTGTTGTTCAAAAAAAGAAGACAAAACTGACTCATATAAGCTTCAATGCTCATCATCCGATTCTTATTGTTGGAGATGACAGGTGAGATATTTACGCTTGTTTATAGATAAGGAGATTTTTTTTTTTAACCAAATGAGGGTCCATCATTAAAAGAGTGACTCGAGCATGATTCAAGCTCCCTTGTGTTTGTTTCTCATGGCTGTGTGGATTGCCAGGCCGGACACAAAGCAGGAAAAAAGTCCAAGGCAAGGAATTGGAATCGTACTTGGTATTGGAATCATGAAACAACATTTTCCTGGAATCAAAAAAAATAGAAATCATCCCAACACTAATCTTAAACTAAAGTTTTTTCTTATTTAAACTAATATACATGGATCACCTGCTGCACAGCCTCTATATGTGGCACTTAACTGTAAAACAATCAAGAGGCCCAATGTATTTTTGGTCTGAGGGCTTGTAATATTTTCAGTCCGCCCCTATATCTGTATATAATTAAATACTGCAAAAGCTAAATAATACAAATGTTTTTAGCTTTGCCAGCCAAGTGGCGGACATTGTGCTGAAAAAGAAGACATGTCCTCTTTTTAACAGACGCCTTCAAACCCTGTCCTTAAATCACTTTCTAAATTGATTGCTAATTATCTTTTCCAGGGGAGATGTTACCTGCTTAAAACTTTCTCCCAATTTAAGAAAACAACCAAAGGTAATTCTCTTTCTTTCTTCTTCTTCTCAATCGTGTTCAAATATTTCAGGATGGAACATAAAGTTCTTTATTAATATAATTAATGAAGCCAATTGGTTCATACAATCAATATAATCTAAAACAAATGATCAATTGTGAAAATTATAACTGGCATTATCATAATGTACTGAGTAAGAGGAATATTAATACTTCCTAAGTATCAATCATTAAGTAGGTTGTTTAATAGGATGTAGGCTGATTGTAACCAGTCAATAATTTTATGCTGACTCACTGATTTACTGACATTTCATCACCTGACAATTAATCACATATTTATAATCACTAGACTTTTAATCACATGGTTTTTTCATCATGTGAACTCTTAATCACCCTAAAGAAAAAAAATTACATTTATTTATGTAATAATATTATTTATGTAATCATGTTTTTTATTACATTAGAAATTTTAGCCCCTCTGAAAATTTTGGGGTTATTCACTGTAGAGGTGCTGGATACGTTCCCAGAAGTAACTTGGAATTATCTCCCTTCCCCTTATAAATCTGGTACGATAACGCCAGTTAAGGCCAGTCTTGGAAGTGTACGCAGACCGACAACACCGTCTCTCCCCCTCTGAATCCAACCCACCAAGTGCCAGAAAGCACGTAGGTCTCTACAACGAGAAGACTGTTGAGTCTACTCTACATTCACAAAAATGGGCATATAAATATTATGAAGAATCATCATTCCAAAAAATGGACAAATAATGTAGTGAAAAAAAGATATTTTTTTTTTACAGAAAACAACTTCTGGCTTTGGTAATCTCCCTTGAAATATTACAACTATGTTTTAAATTCTGCATAATCATTGCGATTGATCGTTTGTATGAGATTATGAATTTCTTAGTAAATGGAAACATTTTTCTTTTAAATTTGTCATAGATTTTGATTGTTTAGTTTTTGTTTGATGACATATCAATATATAGTCATTTAATGCAGAGAAAATTCAATTTTCTTTCAATATTTTTCTTTCGTTAATTCATTGTTTGTTTCACTATTTAACACACAGCTAGGGAGAATAAGGGGATTATTAAAGCCCAGTTGAGAATTTCATAGCAAAAACCTGACTTGAATTAACATCTTATGATTCAAAGTCAAGAACTTGTCCTCTCTGCTTCGAAGGACGTCAGGCATTTTTCTATTTGTCTGTAAACTTAATTTAGTTTAGTTTTTCTTTTAAAATCATATATATAAAAATTTCTAGGGGTCATTCCTCCAGAAATCATAATCCCAGGTGTTTAGTTTGTTTGTTTGTTTGTGTTTAATGACATATCAACCTTTTTCAGGTCATTTAATGCCAAGAACAATTATTGAATACACACAGCTTTTTTTGTTATAACAACACAATGTTTACTATTTATCCCATAGGTGAAGGGAATATTGGGCTTCGTGCCTTTCCCAAGGGTATTAGTCCAATTATGAACTGAAATGGAATAACTGGAATTTGAATCCGTGTACAACGTTTTTGAAGTCTGACTGCCTACCCACTAGGCCAAATGGACTTCCACTTAGTGTTTGGAATAACTCTATGTTAGGAATAATTTACTGTGAAATTCCAACGTCTGATTTTCTTCTAATCATTTAAATTATTGATTTAAAAATTTTTATTACATTCATTTAATTAAATGCTTAGAGGTACAAAATTTATAGTTTATAACAGGTTTTGAAAATAAGAAATTTCGAGGCCTTTTTGTCCAACATCTTATCAGGAGAAAATCGTTGGTAATTATAGAAAGCTGTAGAAGCAAGAAGAGAAAATAAAATAAAAAGGCTAACAGGTGGAAATGTACATCTAAAAGAGCAAATATATGAAGTATAGAATATTGCAATTTAAAGATCAAATGAATTGACAAACGGGTGGGGAGGGGTCACGTGTCAAATATAATTAAACGAGGGAAGGGGAATGAAATAATTAATTTACATACAACATTAATTCACGCCCCCCCCCCAACAATTTGAGAGTTTTTACAAAGTCCTTTTTTCTGGCACAAGGAGGGGCTCCTAAAAGAATTAGAGATGGATTCTAAAAATGTCAAATGATTCTTGAAATCTTCTCTATAAAAAACAAAAAACATTCATTTAATTGCTTAAAATAAATCTAATTTTAAACAATTTGTTTTTGTTTTTTTGTGTCAGTTTCAAACAGAAAAACCAAAAGCAAAGATTTTTCAAGTTTTTTCTTTTTCTTTTTATTGTCTTCAATTTTTGATGGAAAAATATTATCTAATCTTCAGGTTCAAAGTACCTTTTTTGGTGACAGAGAGACTCAGGTACATCAATCGCACTTTGTAGATAGAGTATTTTTATTCTTTTTTTCCAAAATAGATTTACATTATTTTAGATCTTTTATATTAAATTAATTTAATTTTTTGAATATTTTTTTCAATGTTTATACTTATATTTTTTCTATTATTATTTATTTATTTATTTATTCATATATTATCATTTCTAAGCTATTCGCTTTTTTTTTATTCTTCATAAACAAATCCAGAGAAAATTCTTTTTTTTCTAAATTCTTACCAGACTTAATATAAATGCTCATTTGACTAAAACAGTCCAGAATTCAATTCAGACAAACTACTTTTTAAATGAACTCAAAGGAAGTCATAGTCACAATAAACTGAAGCAATATGTCAGAAACCAAAAAAATAATCTGGTTATAATTACAAAGTGAAAAATACTTTAAAAATGTCCAACCAAAAAATATATCAACTGTATAAAAAAATATAAAAAATAAAACAAGACACACACCTCTTATTTTATAAATGTTTAACAAAATAAATTCAAAACTCAATCAGTGCAAACTTGAGTTAGAAAAAGGTTGGACTTAGACTCAAGACCAAATTAGGAATAATTGTTTGAATTAGTTTTAAACTAAGCCTTACAGCTTACCCATTGTTAAGTAGTTATTAAAACAAATAAACCACACTCTGTTGTGCAAATGAATAATGATTTTTTAATATATTCATTACAACTTGTATTATATCAGATATCAAAATTATTGTTATGAAACACATCTACTTATGGATGTTGAACACAAATTATTAAGCAGGCTGAATCCAAAAACTTTTCTTAAAATATTTTAAACCAAAATGTGTTTCAGAAAAATCCTTCTATAAATATTGAAATTAAAAAAACTAAATTCAAAATTGATTTTTTAAAAATGTTTTTTCTGAATTCAATATTTTAAGGAATGTTTTTGGATTCACCCTGTGAGTGAGAGCAAAAAAATACCTAACACATTTAGGAATAATTTCAAAATTTAAATAATTTTTTTCCTTTTAATCATTGCACCTCAATAATTTTTGCATGTTTTTTTTTTGTGTGTCTTCTAAAATTTTTAAAATGAATTTTTGTCTTGTAAATTTACAATATTTTGTTATCCCTATTCTCTGGTACACACATAGATATCTATGTATCAATGTATATTTTAATTGTGATAATTATTTTCAAATCTAACATAACAATTAATTATTTGGGTATTTTTTTGCATTAAAACAGATCTGTGAAGACGGAGCCTTGCACCCCCCTGCAATTGCGGGTTTTGCGGGGGGCCCTAAACAGTCCTGCTATATATATTTATAAATATATTTATAAATATATATATATATATATATTTATAAATTGAATGGATTAAAACTGTTTCCATTATTTCTGATAGTTTAAATGGATTCGAATTTCAAACAAATCACTTTTTGAACTCAGTTCCCAATTGGATTAAGTTTGAGAACCGAGATATTGTGTGTACAAGTGTAATTTCTATTCTAATTTCACTAAAAAAAAATGTTTGTTTGTAATATGTAATTTTTAAAAATTTATATTAGTATTATAACTTATTTTTTTGTGAATTAATCTTTTTTGTTCTTAAATATATCAAGAAGGGAAAAATTGTATCACTTTTGTCACCATTTTTTTAAAGCCTGCCAATAAGGAGGAGAAAGACAAGGGAGGTAACTCCACAACCTCCTATTCCCAAATCCAGAAAAATGCCGTGAGTTCGCCTAGAAAAGTCGTTTTATTACAGAAATTAAATTTTTTGCTACATTTTTGTCAATTTTGTTTTCGCATGGCTTTTAAATAGATTTAAAAAAAAACTATGTTTAAATGAAATGTGAAAGCGTTTTATTTGTTTATTGAGACAATATAATTTGGAAGTATTAATTCTGAATAGTTTTAAATTTCATTTAGGCATATTCAAATAAATCTTATTTTGCCCTTTTGACCTTAAAGGGCCGATATATCGGCCTTATTAACCTAAGGCAAAAAAAAAAAAGGACAAACCAACATTTCAACCCTAATATAGCCTTCTAATAGAACGGCTCAAAGTGACTAGTTGGTAATTTTGCGAAGTCAGGATTCAAAAGGATTTTCATCCAAAAGAGGTAACTGAAAGAGTTCTCAGATTAGGTCTCAATCAATGATTAGCTTTTATCTGTCCCAGAAACTCTCGAACCCAATAGCCTGTTTTCCGTCACCCTTTACTGCAATATTGCCTTTTATATTAATCCTTTGGATCCTAAGTGGTCGATATATCGTCTCTGACAACATAAGGCAAAAGAAGACACACCATTATTTTTGCTTTAATATGTTCTTCTAATATAACGACTCTGAGTGACTACTTGGTTATTTTGATACAGTCAGGGTTCAAAGGTTTGACAATATTTAAACCTTTTTTTCCATAGAATAATTTCAGTTTTATCTTCATTATAATAATAATATATATTATATAACAATATTTGTAATTCTTTAGTTGCACCCCAAAGAAAAAGCCTTTTTTTTTTTCTTTTCTTCAGTTTTTGCATGTCTTGTCATACATTATTATGTTTTATTTGGGATTCAAATTGGCAGTTATTTTATTCATTATTAATTATTGTTGTCACTTTTCTTTTTCTCTGCACTTTTTTTGTATATTTGCTTTGTTGTTATTGATTTATTTAAAATAACTTTTTATTTTGATAAAAAAAAAAGGCAAGAAAAAAATAATGAATAAAACATTAACCCTTTGAACCCTAAAGGGCTGATATATCAGCCCTGATGAGATAAGGAAAAAGAAGATACACTAATATTTTGATTCTAATATGTTGCACTAATATAACGGCTCTTGGTGACTACTTGGTAATTTTGATAAGTTAGGATTCAAAGGGTTAAAAATATAGGAAAAATAGAAAAAAATGAGCTGGAAATTTTCATTTTTTTAAAAAATGTCTTTTGGAAATAAAGTTTAAAAATAATATATATTTACTTGGTTGGGCACCAACCCAAGTTGGGCACAAGGCCATTTTTATGTCCTCATTATATTCATGGGCTTTTTTAATCCAGTATTGCCCTTTACCTAGATTAGGATATAAATAACTTAGTTAATATTTATATATATATATATATATATTAACTAACTAATGAAGTGAATTGGTTTCTACCAATAAACATAATATATGCAAACAATCAATTGCAAAATGAATTCAGAACTTATTGCATAGTGCCAGACAGCTATTACAATCTTGTTGAATCTCATCAGTGACATGCAATGTTGTAAATTCTCAAACCCTGGGTGGAATTCAAAAGTGCAAACCACCCCAGGTTTTGAAAAGTTACAACATCAAATGTCACTGACGAGATTCAACAAAGTTAAAACACCTGACTGACTCAATTTGATGAGTTCTGCATACTTTGTGTGATTGATCATTTGTGTGTGTGTATATATATATATAACTTTTTTGTTTGTTTTTTTAGGAAAAGAAAGGCCGTCCGGTTTTAGACAAACAAGCACGACACCAACAAGAAATTGCCAAACTAGAGAAAGTTCTCAGCACCGTCCGAGAAATTGTTTAAAAACAAAAACGAAAAGAAATTTAAATTCTACTCTTCACAAAATTAGACTGGGAAAAAAAAAAAAATTGGGTTGTATAAACTTTTTGGTTTTTTTTTTAGCTTAAAAAAATGTGGAAAGAAGTTTTTCTTATTTTTAGTTATTCATTTTGTTTTGTTTTATTTTTGTTTTTGAAGACACCAAAAACTATTAACTCTTATTAAAATAGTTTTGTTCCTTAAAAAATTTGCAACTTTTATAATAGACATCACCAATATACATAAATAACATTCCAATAGTATTATAAAGATAAAATTTTAAAATAAATATTTTAGAATTATTTTTTAACAAATACTAAAAAGACATCATAATTTTACAATAATTAAAACTAAGTAATGTTGCATTTTGATAGTAAAATTATTAAATTTAATTAGTTTAATAATTATCTTCAATAAAAAATAATAGGTGTATTTTCATTAAAAATTATTTTTATTTTAAATTTATTTTTTCTATTTGTAATTCTAATTTATTAGGGCCAAAACCAATTGACATATTGTGGTTAATATAGACAAGAAATGTCTAAAAAATTACAGCTCGATTATTCTATGGAAAAAAGTTTAATTATATTGTTAATATAAAAAATACAAATATCAATTTAATGATTAAAAACTTACAAGACTTCAAATTAATCCAATTTGATATGCTAAGCTTGTTAATTTTAAAGATAATTACTCTAAAAGTAATTGAAATTTACAAAAAAGGTAATTATTATAATCTTTAATAACTATTATAATTAATTAATTATTATTATTAATAATAATAATTGCTTATGTAGTTAAAACTTGTGTTTTGTTGAATTGCCTGTTATTTCATTCCAGTTGATTTGTTTAATTAAAGACACAGGCTGTTTTATTCAGTTTGAATAAGCAATTTTTATATTTATTTAGAACAATTTATTCATCATTAAGTTTGCTTTGTTTTACAGCATATTTATGATCATTTAATGCCGAGAACAATTTTTGATAAACATTCTTTTCGTGCAAATGTAGTTTTTTTAATAACATAGTATGCACTATTTAAACCATAGCTGGATTTCACACCTTTCCAAAGGGTATTAGTCCTATTATGAAAACAAATGGAATGGCTATGATTTGAACTTGCATTTCTAAATCCATTTGTCAACCCACTTGGCCAAGTGGACCTCCCCTCATGATTAAGTAAAAAGTAAAAACTATTTGGTCTTTTTTGACAATTACTAATTATTACCTTTATATTAATACACCTAATAGCAATTTCCTTTAGAATAAAAAAGGAATATTCCACATGTCTAATATACAATTGTTTAAGATTAAAGAAAAGATTTTGTGCCACTTATTAGGAAAAACAATAGCTATGTTCTGATTGGATAAAAATATGTTACTATAAAATTAGAAAAAAACATGGCGATTTTACTCTTTCTTTTTTTTTGCAATTTTCGTACGAAATTAGTAATGTAAACAGTTTTAAAGAGCATTAATTTTTCCACAAATCATACTCAGAGAGTCATTTCAAGTTATTTAGACAAACCAATTTATTGTGAGAAATTAGCATTAATTTATCCACTGTTAACAACTTGGAGAGTCTTATCAAGTTATATAGACAAACTAATTTAAATGTTAAGGACACAAAGAAGTTAGACCCATTTTTCCAAATCCATGATTTTTTTATAGGTCCATTTTTCTTCTTATTATTAAGCTTGACTTTTATTAAAGAAATGTTGAAAATGAATGTTGAATTGAAAAATAAAAAACAGAAATTGAACAATTTATTTATTTGCTTAATACAAAAAAATTGTCTGCAGGAAATGAAGATGAAAATCATTGAAAATCCCTTGTCAGTTATTTTGCCATAAAAGCTCTTTTTGAATTTCCCTTCTCTCATTATCTTTCTATGATTTTCATCTCTTCCTCCTCCTCCTCCTCCTCCTCCTCCTCCATTGTCTTGCAGTGTGGGGTATGACTGCAAAGATTAGACTAATTCATTATATGTTGAGGCGGATACAACATCAGCCAATCATAGGACAGCAAGGATGAAAATCACTTTAATTCACTCAAAATCACAAATTATTACTCGCTGCCCAAACCCCATGCTGGATAGACATGGCTCTATGTACAGCTACATTTGGACTATTTTTGATATTAAATATTACCACTGCTGCTAAAATATTCATTGGATCCATTACCTTTTGGATTAATTCCCATTTCTTGTCTCTTTATTATAAAAAGAACAAATTTATCTTAGTAAAAAAAATAAAATAAAAATAATTGTTTTATAAAAATAACTAAAATGAGCAAAATCAAAATATAAGATAAAAAAAGAAGAAAAAAACTTTTTACAATGTTTTAATTTTCATAGATTTTTATCACATTTTTTTACTTCACTTTTAAAAACATTCTCTATTAATAATTCAACATTAACCTTTTTGACGGTAATTTTGAGGGTCGAAAAGGTTAAATTTAGGAACGATGCTAAGTATCAGCAGTTTCACTCCTTAAAACTAAGACGAAAAAAGACAAACAAATAACATCATGAAATAAATATTAAAAAACCATCAAATGATAAAACATTATTGGGAATCCTTTTTTGAGATGAGACTTTACAATCAAGTAACCCTCTGGCTGGCTTAATAAGCTAACAATCATAAATATGGTTTTCTTTGAATTTTTGGTATTGCTCTATATCCACACCCTAGGGTGCTTATAGGTATAATTTATGCATGTGTTTATCTATAGGTATTTATACATATAACCCAAAATTAAGTGAAAGCCCTGCCTTCGAAGATATATATCTTCTGATTGTGTTCATGGTCAAACATGAACATAGATTTGTGGCACTAACCTTACCAATGGTGCAATAATGCAATGGTGTAGCAAGGGATCAGCAGGGGTAGCCCGCCCCGGGGTCACACGTCAGGTGGGAGATGTATTTTGAGGGGGGAAATATAGAAAAAAAAATTTTAAATTTTAAAAAGCCAATTAATTTAATTTAACAATTTTTTTATAATTTGAATTATGATTTTTTTTTAGTTTTGAAAAAAATCTTTTGTTTTCAACAACTGCATATGTGTACGAGTCTTATAATAATATGAAAGTCTAGGTATAATAGCGGCAGTCTAAAATTAGATCCTTGATTGTAGTTCCATGAAAATAAATATTTTTATAGTTTTTTTGGGGGGTGGGAAATTTTGAAAGATTATCAACAGACGGGGTGGGGGGGAATCTTATGACTCCTCCGCCCAGCAGCAAAAACAGTTGCTACGCTTTTGCAATTATGCAGTATTACAAAGCCTTGTTAATAATTTAGCTTTTTGGCCATTGAATTTTTATATTGAATAGGTAAGGTGCCCATAGGTGGGGGGGTGTCGCATAGGATTTACGAGATAAGAAATACTTCAAACACAGATTTGACTTTCACACTGAGATACAAGAAAATAAATACAATTTAGGATCACAGGGAAAAAAAATGAAGACTTCAAAACAAAACAAAACAAAAAAATTGGCACAACCAATAAATATTGAAGGTGAATTTCACCCATTTGGTTAGTTTTATGGTATTGATATGGCCGTAAGGCTGAAAATAAATTTAATAGTCTTTTTCCTTAAAATTTATATATATGTACGCTCTTAACTTTCCCCAAGTTAATCGAGCACTCTGGAAGTCGGATTGTATGTCTACTAGCTATTTACTTATCGCGTCATAGCATAGCTCCTGCTGATTCCTTCAGCGGATGGGCACCTTAAAATAACACCAGTAGAAAGGTCTTTCCTTCTTGGCAGCCACCATAGCTCATATGGTAGAGCGTCTGACTGTCACCCAGCCAGTTTGCGTTCAATCCTGAGTGAGGGTGGACTTGCTATATACGGAGCCATCCTGACGAGCCGTGAAACGGCGGAACAGGCCTGTCGACGGATTGCAAAAAATTATTTTATATATGTGTGTGTGTGTGTGTGTTATATTTATGTGTGTCTGGGAACTTGCTATTGTTGCAAATAAATAAATAATAAATGAATAACAATGAAAATAAGGATAAAACTAATATATTTAAAATCAAAATAAATAAATGAAACAATGATGATAATTTCAGCTTTTTGCTTGGTAAGCGAGGAAAGAGATATTTTTTTAGTTTTCTCAACCACAGCACTGAAATTAAAATAAAAAAAAAGTTTTACCAAAGAAACGCATTAAAATACCGTTGTTTATGAAAAAAAAAAAAAGTATGAAAGTGACGTGCCCCGTGCACGTTCTATGAATTTTTTTTTTTAAAACCATGGTAAATCTGTTTTTTATAAATTTTAAGGAAAAAGACTATTAAATTTATTTTATATATATATATATATATATGATAGAAAATTTTTTGAAAAATTAAAAAAACAAGAATAATTTTAATTCTAATGTGCATATTTATTAAATTTTTTAAAAAATTGAGTCCACAGGATCTTATTATGGATATGGGATGTTGTTAAGTCAAGTAAATGTGGTTTTGAAAAAGAAAATTTAATATAAAAAATTTTGTTGAATGATTAAAAGCATTAACAAAATGTGTTGACATTAATATTATTCTTGTTTTTTTGTATTTTCAAAAAACTAAATTTTCTTTTTATGTATATATATACATATATAAAATTGAATATGTATATATATATATATATGAATATGTGTGTATATATGTGTACATGTATACATATATATATGTATATATATATATATATACATACATATATATATATATACATACATATATATATATATATATACACATATATACATGTATATATATATTTATATATAACATAATCATACAAGAATTGTCATCAACCTCACTGTACTAATCAATATATTTTCTTTTTTTCCATTCATTTTTTCAACTTAATTCTAAACATTTTTTTAGAATTTGATATAAAATATAGAAATATATTTGATTATGAAATAAACTTTTTTTTCTTTCGAATTATTTTTACAAAGCTCGTATGACTCGATCGGCATTTGGATATTTGGGGTTTTCAATAACGCCCTTACCAAATTTTAGTTCCAAAAATTCCCGGATGTTATTTGGTGCTGATGCCATTAAACCAGCAAACGGGATTTTGGTGAGTGGGTTTAGAAATCTTTCTGGAAACTCAGTGTCTTGTTTATGGCTTTGGATCCAAGTGTCTTTCGTCATTGTTCCGTTTCTGGAATAGAATGGGAAAATATCCACATGCATGTGGTTGGAGCTGCTGTACTGGACTCGGAAAAATTCCCCCTCGGTCGCTTTTTCCCACAAAAAACCTTCAGGGTCGACAAATTTCTCCTTTTCACATTCGACCAGCGGTTGACATTTGCTAATGTCATCACGATAGATGCCAATATCAACATCGTAATCCCAAGGAATGATGTCTCCGTTCCGGGCGGCTCCGAGTAGACTTCCACCTTCGAGCCAGTAGCGAACTTTACAGTTATCGAGAATTTGGAAAACATGTTTTGATGTGAGACGGAGGGCCTCCAGGCAGCAAGGTGGCGTCCACTTACCATTATAGATGTAGTCCGGCATGTCATTAATGACTGTCCCAAAGCACCGAGAAGTTTCTTTTGTGCACCCATACCACATTGTAAGGCCTTCTCCAGGAAGGACAACCTTTTTGATATCCAGCAGTTTATAAAGATTTCCTAGCCTCGTCCTCATCTGCTTCTTATGTTTCCAGCGATTGTGGGGATCTGTGAACAAGAGACGGTTGCTTACGAGCACCGGTTCTCGATAGATATAGCTCTTCCAGCGACGGAGAGAGGCCTGGATGTAAAACGAGGTTGTGAGTGGCCTAGAAAAGGCGAAGGGGAACTCTAGAAACTTCTCTGTGCGTGTGAGAATAGCATGCTCGCCGGCAACAGCATCGCACTCCTGGTGGCGTGCCGTGTCCTCATAGATTAGTGTCCATCGTTTTAGATCGACATGGAGGTTTAGGCAGGACGTGTCATCCCGGCCAGTTGTCAGGGCAAGTGAGGACAAATAGGAATGTTGTTTGAGGTAAAACAAGGCCCCCAAGAGGTTGCTTGGGTTGGTCAGTTCAACAGCATCAGGTAGAAGCAGTAGGAATTGGGATTTGACATACGTTTGGGGAAGGGAGAGAGACCATGACTGGTCGGCATTTGGCCGTAAAACAACAAGCCGAACATTAGGAAACTCTTTAAGCATTAACGGGGGATAGGGATGTTGGTCAGCTATGATCAATACTTGTAAATCAGGAAGAACATCGATAATGGATTTCACTGTGGCTGTGACGTAATTTTCAAAATCCTCAAATTCTCGAATCACTAACGTAATGGAATCAGTGAGGCCAGTATACTGGACCCTTTCCACTTTATTTATGCCGTTTGACAGACGGCCTTTCTGGAGATCGTTTTGAATTTTGAGCAAATACAAAAATATAATAACATTTGCTAAGAGACCAAGGCATAGAAGGAATTGGCAGCGTTTTAAGATGCATACCTGTCTCATGATGTTATGGTTGTTGTGGTTTTTAGCATCAAGTCATTTATGAGTTGGAATTGTTAGGAGAACATTGTTTAACCAAATCTGGAATTTAAAAAAATAGGAAAAAACAATTGGAATCCATTTTGAACTTTTAGATTTAATTACATACAAATAAAGGGTTAGAAACAAAAACAAAAAAATAATAATCAGAGCAGCAGAGCAATAATCAGCAGCACAGCCACAGCAAAATAACAGCAACGAAAAATAAAAAAAGAATCTTTTAAATTTCTAAAACAAACAAAAGAGAATTTTAGTACAAATTTGCTTTATTTTTCATATTGTTTTTATTGATTTTAAGTTTGCCGAAAAAAAAACCATTTCAGAGAAACCATCTGAACTTATCCACGAAATAAATTTCAACATTAATCCTTAGAAAAATTGGTAGATATTAAATTAAGAAAATTAATTTGAACCGTGTTAATGGCAGTGAGTGACGTGATTGCAAGAAATGTTACAAAAAATATATTTTCTATTTATCTTCACAACATAAACAGCTTCTTTTCGAGAGTTAAAGGATTATTTGCACATTCTCTATGAATTCTGGGATTAGAATTAATTTTACGTTTACTAAATAATTAGTTTTTAACCGAATAAAATCCAATATTTTAAATAAATTTTAAAGAGTATATGTTTTATTATTGAATATTAAACATAAAATCATAAACAGTAAACATTCGTTTTTAATATAAAACCGGAAAACGGCATGTTTTCATTCTTTCATTCATTCAATCGTTCGTTCATTTTCAACAACTGGAGTTCAAATCAAACCAAAACCAAAAACAACATTGGTCCATAAAAAAAGTCAAGGCTAAAGAATTCCTAATAATAATTAGGTTTAAAACTTGAACGTTTAATATGTTTAAAGAAAAGTATCCGCACCCAATAAATTTATTTTGGAAGAAATGTGGAATGACATACCGAGAAATGAATCCTCCATTATTAGAGAGTAACGAGTAGGCGGTGTAGCATGAAGATTTCTTCTCTCATTAGCAGACAAAACTAAAGGCAAGAGTGCCGTTTCACGGAATAAATAGCCTCGACCCCTTTTTCATATAAAAGGAAC
>JAUZSX010215292.1:0-15846 GCA_034780655.1 Idiosepius hallami
AGTGGGGCCGAAAATTTGGCCCTTTGAAATCGAAAAAACGGGCGGCCGAGCGAAGCCGGGCTAAATTTCTAGTGAAATATAAAATAAAAACCAAACCAAACATTCACGGCTCCTATTAAAAAGTTACTTATGTATCCATCTTTCTCTCGTTGGAATAACCACTTTCTCATTTTAATATATATATATATATATATATATATATATACGATAGAAAATTATGTGATTATATGAATGAAAATTATCCAATAGCATTATAGAATTGATAAACCATGTTCATTTATAAAAAAAATAACTTTGAAATTTGCATATATAAATTTCAAAATTATTTAATATATATATATGCAAATTTCAAAATTATTATATATATATATATAATAAGTAATTTTGAAATTTGCCAATATATTGCACTGATCATCTCTATAAGAATGAAATAGATTTTTTTTTAATTATTTATTGGCATTTGGCATTATTTAAGAATAAATACACTTTATTTACTTATATATATATACATATATAATGTAAATACCCTTTGATATTTGTAAGAGATCACTTAACCAGCAGTTTCTTACCTCCAAATCATTTGTACAGTCCTAGCTAATTAATTACAGTTCAAATTGTAATAAATACAAAAATGTTCAAAATTAATTGTTTACTTGATGAACCCTTTTTTTAGCTATTTGAGGCAGGGTTAAGAGGTTAAGATAAGAAAAAATTAGGTAAAACATTTTTATAATTAGAGAATATTCTTTTATTCAAAAGTTAATAATATTTGATTTATACTCTTGGGAAGGGTATGAATTTCCATATTCCTTCGAGCTATGGATTAAATAGTACAACCTGTGGAATTGAATTACAACTAAAAAAATTGGCTGATAAAATTGATCATTCTTGGCATTAAATGACCATAAAGGTTGAAATGGCCTAAAACAAATCAATCATTTCAGATAGGAGAAGACTAAAAGTAGACCTAACATAAAGTTATTTGATTCCTCTGAAGAATATTTAACCATTTTTTAAAATTTATTTCTTCATTAAAAATATTGTTTGATTAATAGAATTAATAATAGCAAAACAATTATTAGTTTTAATTGGAATTTCAAGTTATGGTGAGGAGGTAAAAAATAGTGGCTGTGTGACAATGCTGTTGTAATATTTAGGAGATATATTTACAAGGTTGAGCACCAACTCAAGTTAGGCATAAGGCCATTTTTATGTGTCATTGTATCTCTGGATTTTTGGAATCCGTGTCACCCTTCACTGAGATGAGATACACTAACTGAATTGACAAATCTCATATACCCAGGGTTTTGGAATCATTGTTATCCTTACACCTAGATGAGTTACTCTCCTTAGTTAATGAGCCCCCTCAGCCATTTTAATTTGCACTATTTTTATTTTGAAAACAAAATACAATAGAACTGTGATCACTTTATTTGAGAATTTCTTATAAAAAGATCTTAAATCATTGTTAAAAAAAAATCATGACTAACAAAATTTTATCATTAATTATTTTTTTTCTGAGATTTGATCTTCTTATTCCCTTTTTCATATTTATACATCTTTTTTTATTGTTGTTTTTATTATTATTATGTTTTAATTGCTTTTTTTCCCAAATCCACAGAAAATTCTTATTTTCTTGATAACTCTAATACACACAAAATTTGTGTGACTTCTCTCTATATTTTCTTTTCAATAATTCCTTTGATATAATTGTGTTCAAAATGTGCTTCCTTAATCAACTGAGTGAAAATGAAAATTATTATTTGTGATAAACACTACTGAAAAAATTTGAATCCAATCTTTTTTTATTATTATTATTTTTCTCTTACTTTTGTACGTGCACTTTTTATCTCTTGTTAAACAAACCCTGTTTTTATGTCAAGTCTTTTAAAAAGGAAGCAAACCAAACTTTAATTTTTCTGGTTCTTTAAATTTGTTGATAAGTACTTAACTTGTTTGTAAAATTTCTGAGATGAGACTGGATCATTTATATATTTCTTAACTACACTATCGTTCCCAGCTTTAGATTTGCTCCTGACTATGAGCAAAGAAATTCTATTGTCTGAAGAAGACCAGAAAAGTATTATTTGGCTGAAATGTTGTGAATTTAATGAATATTAAGACAAGGTCTATAATCAGCAGTGTAAATATATAAACATTTTCTTCTTTTTTTAAATCATTTTTATTATTATTGTTAAAAGTGGATATATATCTGGTCGAGCACCAATTCAAGTTAGGCCCAAGGCCAGTTTTGCGTGCATCCCCAGACTTTTTGTAATCAGTGTTGCCTTTCACCTAGACGAGTGACTGTCTGTAAGTTGTTGAGTCTCAAGTACCTGTGTTTTTGGAATTTGTGTTATCCTTACACCTAGATGAGTTTCTCTCTGGAGTTATCAAGCCTCATCTGCCCAAGGCAGCAGAAAGGGAATGAAATGGTGTTGACTAGGATTTGAACACATATAATATGATTCCAGAGTCCAGGCTTCTACCACTCCTTCACCTTTGCTGTGTTTTATTATTAATAATATATTAATAAGTTGTTCCAAAAGTGTGTAAACACTTGATGGTCTTTATTTTGAGGAATTTTTTTTTCTAAGTGTTTACTAATTTTTGGGACAACCTTGATATAAATTTATGGGACAAAAAATGGTTTTCCTTCAAAAAAGATTTTCCCATCTTACTAATTTAAAAATTTACTTAGAAATTACAAGTTTTTAATCCCAAATCCAATTTAGTATTAGGTAAATTAAAATTATAGATTAATTTATATCAAAGGTTTCTCTGGTTTAACTTGAAATAACTGTTCATATTTCATTTTATTTCCAAACTTTCCCATATATGTCAATAAGATGTGTCATGGAATGTTCTCTGCTATTCATTCATCAGAGATTTTAGTCTGTTAAATATCATAACTCTTAATTAACCCAATCAGTAAGATCAGCATCTTATTCACTCCAAACAACTTGTAAAGAATCCTTATAAGATGTTAGCAGAATATTTTCTATTCATTTTACCTTGTTAACTTTTTTTTTATAATAAGTTTTTTTAATTTGATTTTATGCCTCTTGGATTGTCACATATTGAAAAAGAAAGATTTTTTTAATTAAAACCATGTGGAAGGGTAATTTTGGTTCAATTATTTTACAAACTAAATAAGTCAAAATAATTCAACGAAAATTGTATATTTTGTTTACTATATTGCTACAAGTATATCTTTGGTGATTCTATTACAGAATTTTTAGAAACTAATTTTAATTAATTTAAACCACTTTTTAATTACAAACCTTTTTCGTCATTAACTAAAAAAACAAAATTAATTTTTAATAATTTTGTAAATTTATTTTCTTGAAACTTTTAAAACTGATTTTTTTATTAGTTACCAACAAAACAATAACTTTTTTTTAAATATTTTTTAAACACAAGAACTTTTAGTTTTTTTGTCTGTTACAATTCTTTTTGTAAAAATCATTTTTATAAATAATGCCCAAATTTTAAAACATTTTAAAACATTTTTTTTCTTTTTAAATCTCTACTTTTTTTTGTTGAATTTATGTAAGTAATGTGACTACTGTTAATTTGAAACAGTATCTTAAAGAATAAATGGGACCACAATATTTCAAAATACATATTGATATGTACTTGTTTGTTTTTTTAATTATTATTATTTCTCATAATTATAAAAATTGATTTTTTTTACTATATATATATACTTATATATTACTATATATATATATATTTATATGAATCCAAACCAAACTGCCTGAATAAGCACATCAGTGCTGAAACCCAGAGTTGCAGTTAAACACAATATATATATATATATATGTATATATAAATAGTAAAAAAAAAATATATATATATATCTTTCTATTAGTTTCCCCACTGCCACCCAGATGATGTCTTTTTTTCAATTCTGTTCTTATACTTTTTCTATTCTAGCCATATTTCCATACATATATTTCACCGCTTAACATTTAATCACCCGATCATTGTTTACAGACATTTAATCAAGCAGTTTTTTTAACACGTTGACACTTTAGCACCAGGCACAGAGACATTTAATCATGCTCTCAAGAAAAAAAAATAAGTGATAATGTAAAATCATCAAAACCCTATAGATATTAATTTCTTGTAAAAATAACTTAAATATTGTCAAAGCATTCTAAAAAAGTAATGTTATAAAAAATTTATCCCATAAATAAACACTCATTTTTTTATATTATTACTTTTTTTTCTTGAGAGCATAGTTAAATGTCTCTGCATGTAGTGCTATTATGTACACATGAACAAAACTGTAATTAAATGTCTAGTGATTACATGTCTGTGATTAACGGGTGGGTGATTAGATATTATTAATGTCTGTAAACCTTCCATATTATCTAACGAAATTATTACACTTTTTTTTAAATAATAAAAGAGTATAGAAGGCATTAAGATGCGATTCCAGAGAGTGATGTTGGTTGGTGATATTTTCAGGTTAAAACCTCCTTTTCAAATCAGTGATGTGGTTGTGCCAAAATAATGGAAAAGAAAAAAAGACATAAAGGATAGAAAAGATAATACAAGGCATAATTGACATAACTTTGGTTTAAAAGGGAGGTTTTAAACTCTAAATATCACCATTCCTATTCTTTTATAATTCAAAAATATAATTTTATGATGTTTTAGAAGAACTACAAACTATTATTTATGTTTTTGTAAATTTGCTGAAAAAAAAATCAATTTTTCAACTTTTTGTGATTGAATTCAGTCATTTGCAAATTTATTTAAAAATCGAATGAATTGATCAATTCTATCTCATTTTTCTGGGGGGTTTTGTTTTTGTTTTTTTTACTTTTTTTTGTGCATGATCTATTAAAAATATCAGACTGTGAATTCTTAACCAAATGAAAGCATATTCAGTGTTATTATTTCTTTTTTGTTTTATTATTTTTCTTTTTTTTTTCTTGAATTCTTATTTTTGTTTTGTTACATACAAGTGTTTATACTTTTTCATAAGTCACTTAATGTTAAATAAAGCCATTTTTTATGAATAAATACTTAATAATTGATGAAGTCTACTTCTTAGCATTTGTTTACAACTGTTGAGAACAGCACATTGAACACATTATGAATTGAGCGCCCAACTAAATCTCAGCTCTATGGATCCATCCTAGATTGTTTAATTATCGTAAGTAATGCAGAATGCATTTTTACTGGCAAGAAAAGCAGAAGATTGTAAGTGACCTATTGCTCTGAACACTGTGTCACAGTTCTATTCATGTGGGTCATATAGCAACCACTTATGTTGACTAGCTAGATGTAGATACAGGTTTTCACTCAAAAGATCAGCTGGCAAGTATAAAGCAGAAGCTTGGAAGTGACTACACTCTGAGAATAGCCAATGGCTCTGCTTGTATGTCTTGTCCACCAATATTGACCAACTATGTAGAAATAAAGGTCATTACTTTGAAAACCTGGTAGCCTTGGTGCAAGACCAATGAGATAAACGGTGTGATATGCTCATGGATGTCTGAGCTAGTTCAACCAGACTTCGTAGCCCAAATAAAATATGTTATTAATCTGTTTATAGAACTTGGCAAAATTTATATAAAAATCAATTTTTTAACATTAAGTCTATTGAAATTAAGTGTGTATGTGTGTGTGTGATGGCATACTGACCTCTGAAGGTTTAGCCGGTTCAACCAATGAACACATGATTCAGTGTTTAGTTTTGTGGGAATATGAACTTAACAGCGGCATGTATAGATGCCTGTCTAACCAAAGACTAAGGGTACATTAACCCAGTAGTTTAACTGCGCCCCCAGACACTATCCTGGGTATTTCCCACCCTGGTGTATTATATGGTTCCTGTTATTCAGAAATGGTCATTTATCTAACTACTGACCAGGGTCAAAGTTGCTTAACTTTGGTGATCTGATGGAAGCCGGTGTCTCCAACATGACTTCACCAAATTGGTCATTGAAATTAAGGATTTCTTTTCAATAAGAGAATATACAAAGAATCAATCTATTAATATTAAAATTGTACAGGGCTCAACATTACGAGTCATTTTTACTTGTGGCTGTGTAAAAAATATATTTTCAACTTTTTTTTTTAATTAGCCAAGCAAAGTCAAATCATTTTAAATAATAAAAGTTAAATAGAATAGGAAATTCATCAGTATACTCTATTTTAGTTTGCTCATTGACTGCAAGTATGACAATTTATTAAGAGCTTAACTATGAGCCATTTTAGATTTATTCAATTGTACACTGTTTATCAAGTGTCAGGGAATTATTTCATCAGATCATAGAATATCTGAAAGTAACTGAAATTTTTAAATTACTTCAAACGAATACTGTTTGATGACAAACAACTTTAAAAGAACTAAAAATGTTGAAAGCAAACAATTTTAAAAACAATTAGAAGTTTGAAGAATAGAAGTTTACATTTGAACTACAAATTTACATATAAGTTTACATCTGTACTAATACCCTTAGGAAAGGTATGAATCCCTACATTTTCTCCAGTTATGGATTAAATATTGCATACTGTGTTGTTAAAAAAATGAAATACATGTAGACAAAAGAATGTTACTGAAAAATGATTGTTCTCAGTAATAAATGATCTAAAAAAGGTTGATATGCCCTAAAACAAAAACAGACAAAAAATATATCAACTTTGAGAATTTTTTCTGCTATCCTCTCCTGTTTTGACTAAAATGTAAAACTTATTTTAAAACGTTTCTCTTTTGCTCAAATGGATATCGTTTCATATTTGACCTTTTACACATTTTTTGCATCCAAAATTCTTTCCTCTTTTCAAAAGATTTGGTTTATCTGGATTTTCGTAAAAAATCAAAATCTAAAACTTAAAAAACAAACCCAAAAAAACTTTTCTCTCCCACCCACACACCTTTTGGTGGTTGTGAAGAAAGCTGTCCTTAAAGGTTTTGTCAAGGGGACACTTTTCACTTGCACTGTTCACCACATTATAATTACTTGAACCATACATGTTAACTGTTAAAAAGTTTATTACTCCTAGAAATATATTTAAAAAAAAGAAAAAAAAAAATTTTTTTTCTCATTTTTAAAATTTTTCTGTGTGGTTAGTTAACGCACTGGGTTTTAATTTTGCATTTCAAAAGTTATTGTTTGAAAAAAAAAAAAACTAACTTAAAAAAGTTATTATGAAATAAATTTAGAAAGATCTGTATTGTTTATTTACTGAATTTAGGAAGCTTTATACTGTTTGTTTACTAATGATAATGAAACATGTATGTAAAGTTATTATAATGTGGTAAATGGTGCAAGTTAAAGGTGTCTCTCCACCTTGAGTCATGCAAGAGTTGTGGAACCTGAAAGGACAGCTTTCTACACCTTTTTTTCCATCACTTTTTTCTCAACAGTTTCTTTTCATTCAAATTTTTTTCTTATTTCTTGAAAAAAAAAATGCCTTCATTTAATAAATACAAACTTTTAAAACTTATATGGAAGTTAGTTTTTACTTATTTTCAAGTTTCTTTCCCTCTCTATCTCTTTCTCTTCCACTCAAAAAAGAGTGTTTATCAAAAATGATTTTTCTTGGAATCAAATGACCTAAAAAGTTTGATATCTTCATAAAACCAAACAAAACAAAAAAAATCTCGCATACTCACGGAAAGTCCTTAACCTCAGTGATTGGAATTTAAATACAGTAAACCTGTGTAGGTTGCCTATCTTTTAACTTGGAATTCTCTATAATGTACACTTTAGATACTTAAAGCTTTGTAAAATGCTATAATGTACACTTTACATACTTCGTAAAATGCTATAATGTATAGCTTAATAAAATGTGACTCACAACTGTCCATAGATGATTATAATGCTATGCCCAGTCAGTCAAAAGTGGATTATAAAGATCAGAAAAAGTCTCTTAACGAGTTGAAATGAAGATTTTATCTTGAAGTTATTTACTTCGGGCGTTTCTTCACTTGCTGAGGAGGACTTCTTGGTGTTGATCTCTGGCTGTGAAATGCAGGCTTTGTCTTGGGTGAAATGAAGACGCAACACAAATTTCATATTTAAAAAAAACCTTTAATTTATTTCACATTATTTTATAATTAATTTACAAATATTTAAATAAAAGGTATTATGTTAACTCAAGCGAGATAAAGAGAGAGGAACCCCTGCAGAGAGAGCTGGATTGATGCGTCTTATGTACATGGTGTCCAGTGTAGAAAGAGATCGAATAAGGGTTCTGGAAAAAGATCATGGGTAGAAAACCAGGAATGTATCTCTACGCCGGTCATGTCTGATGGACAGATCACAGCCTGGGCAGAAAAATATTGCGCCATTTAGTTGCCCACTTAACAAATAGAGCCACATAATTATTTTATCAATTTTATCAAAAAAACTTCTAAAAAGTTTTTTTACCATCGTATAATACTATAAGTATTGTCTGGCCTTGCCTAGGAACTTGCAAGATGATCAGTAAAGTCTATTATCTAGGAAGACATTCAATGCTTTCTTTCAAAAACGAATTCTAACGTACTGTGGTATTGGATGCTACATGCCCACACCAATCCAATTTTCAAGTTTGATCTCTTAGTAATTAGCCTATCAGACTCTGGATTTGCAGTAGATTTTTTTTTCTTGATATAATCTGATAATTTGCGACTTGTTATTGAATTATTTGATGAACTTTATCCCATAATTATTTGGACTTTTTTCTTTTTGTTGTTTCTTCTGTTATTTCTGTTTAGGAGAGCAATATAAATCTAAAGTTACAATTTTCATATGAAAATTTTTCATTTAGAATTTTCAAGACTAGAAACAATTTTAATTTTCAATTATTTGGGTATGCAGGCTTAAACTTTGTATCTGAAAAATAAAGAAACTTGGGAAATATGATTCAATCTTTTATTGTTTACATATATATATATATATATATATATATATATTAAGGTGACCGCAATGGTTTTGACAATGATATATATATATATGTGATAGAAAATTATCAGAAAAAAAAAAGAATGTATAATAGTGCCAACGCATTTCGAATATTTTTTCTTCTTCAGGGCACATTTATTATTATTATTGTTATTATTTTGTCCATTAGGTCTTGTTAGGGACAAGGTATTTTCGATATTATGACAACAAATAAATCATTTTTAAAAAAAGAAAATTTCAAAGATACAATAAAAAATGCGTTTTTATAAATGGGTGTAAGATGATTACATCATAATGTGATAAAATTATGGATTTTTTTAAATATTAATATTTCAACATAGAAATTTTATAAATATATACATTTTTTAATGGTATTCCTTTATTTTTACAAATTTATCAACTTTTGTGATATTAAAACTCTTTATTTTAAGGTGCATAAACACTAGTTTCAAATTAAAGGCAATTAAAGGGTATTTGAGAAAGAGAAATGCTCTTCCTCCCTCATTTTTGTATTATGGCATATCAACCTTTTTAGGTCATTTAATGCCAAGAACGATCATCATTTGTTAAACATTCTTTTTGTCCACGCACTTTTTTTCAATAAAACAATATGCACTTTTTAATCCATAAGTGGGGTTTCACTCCTTTTCTAAGGATATTAGGCCAAATATGAAAACAGAACATATGGCATTTGAACTCGTATATTGATCCTAATGTCTTACTCCGTATTCACTATCCCAAGTCTTTTTTAAACTATGTCTTTATTTCTTGATTTTTATAAATTATTGTTTTAGTTCTATTATTTAAAAAGAATACATTGGGTTTGTAATATCAAATGATCACTTGTTGAAAATGTAGATATTTTTTATGATTTATATTTTGTAGAGATTCTTAAATTGCTAAACAATCTTTTGTTAATGGTGTTTGGAGTTTTGGTGCAACTTTCATAAGTTGATCATTTTCAAACAAATCACTTTTTATCACCCTTTCAAAACTACAAGAGAAGTGATTTTTTTTAACCTTTTTTATAATCAGATTTTATTTTACATTCTTTTCAACTTAATATCTGGGATTGAAAACCTGTTTCCTTTTTTTTTAAGGATTGATTTTTGTTAAATTTTGTTATTTTCTTATTTTACATGCATATCTTGTTCTAATTTTCTTCTGTTACTCTTTTCTCAGTAGATAAAGTTGCATTTAATTGTTCATTTTTTTTTAACTTTTCAATGTTTTTTGGTAAGTGTGTCAATTGAGTGAACTGAATTAAATTCTTGTTTTTTTTATAAATCTGTTAATAATATATGACTGAGTGTAAGACGTTTTATTTAAAAAAAAAAAAAAAAGCTATTCCAAACGATAATGTTGTTTATGATTTTTCTCTATCAAAGTGTTCTTGTGTTGTCGCATTTCTTTAGATGAATATAGAATAATTCTTTATATCTGCACCCTTGGTTGCCAGTATGTATGAAAACCTAAATACTTATGTACATTATACATATCAGCCATTGAGGGCGGGGATATAGAGCAATATCAAATATAGATTATTAGTAAAACATTTACACTAAAACTCGATCCATTTGAAAGAAAGAAATAAAGAATATCCAAAACAAAATAATTATTTGAAATAAAAAAACATTTGTCTCATCCAATCTGAACTCATCTTTCTAGAATTCAGTTATTTTCTCCCAAGAAAAAAAAACAAAAAACATTTTATCATTAACAGAATTTTACTATTTTTTTTCTTCCTTAACTTATTTTATAAAAGCAAGAAAATTATTGAATTACATTAAGTGGTGCCTGACCAATTTTCAATACTTGAAGTTATTTTTTGTATGTTCAAATCAAACATACAACATTTTTCATATTTGGTTTTGAAACCCAAACTTTTTTAAAAACACCAAAAGACAAGTTCTCTCCCCTTTCTTAACCAATAGTCTTTTAATTATAATTTAAAACTAAAAGGTTTAAAGATCTTATCAAAAATTAACAATATAGCACCAGAAACCGAGTTATCTCCCCTTTCTTAAACAGATTTAATAATACTGTACATTGTACAATAAATTTTTTTTTTAATTTGCTTAGAAATTTTTTTTTTAATAACACTATTTAATTCATACCTGGAGTGAATGTGGGGATTCATACCTCTCCAAAGGGTATTAGTCCAAATGAGTGCTAAGTTTAGGTTTATATTTGTTTAGTGTTATTAAAATAATAGACATAAGATTTCTGAGTTTAATATTAATTAAAAAAACTTAATACAATAGATACGTTAGTAATGCATAGAAATCAAGATACTTATTAACATGAAAAAAAAAACAAAAAAAAAAACGTAGAAATTAAAGAAAGAAGAGTGACAGGTTATGAAATATTGTAGGTATTTAAATTTAAAATATTGTAAATCAATATTTTATTAACCAGCTTTTTGCTGTATATTTTTTAACTTTTGTTTACATCCCTAGAATTAGTATTCACAATAGATGGAATGAAATTAAATAAGCAATTGTAAATCCATAGTTTTTACTCAGTCCAAAGGAATGGATGAGTCTACTGAAATATTAGATTCAATCTAATGGAGGTTCCAAAAAACTGGAGTTCTACTGAATATAAGTAACAGTTTTGTAACTGGCAAATTTTAGATATTTTATATGAATTGCATTGAAAATGTTTGTTTTACGGCATATCAACCTTTCAAGGTCATTTAATGCTGAGAACAATCATTTCTTTTGATAAACGTTCTTTTTGCCACACTTGGTTTTATGACTAACACAATATGCACTATTTAATTTATAGCTTAAAGGAATGTGAGAATTTATACCTTTCCCAAGGGTATTAGTCCAAATGTAAACATAAATGGAATAATTGGGATTCCAACTCTCATATTACAATTCTAAAATCCAACTGCAGTGCAAAGTGGATTTCCCTGCATTGACAAGGATTGAGTTGTGATTTTTAAAAAATCCTATGTTTTGTTTATAGCAATGACCTAAGATTATTTCTTGTGCTACTATTATGGCTAAAATGATTATTATCTAAACTTGATTAAAAATTAAAGGACTGCATGAATTGCTTCCCTTTAGCTGCTTCTCACAAGATGGGTGTCAGGCATATATTTTCATTTTTGTTTGTTCAAATTAAGTAAATTTGTATTTTAGCATTTCAAGTTGTTTAAGTGAAAAATAAATTTAGGAATTAACTTTATTATTCGGACTTTTGTCCTCATCTTAGTAGGTTTTTTTAGATGTTTCTACACTACGTTTCGGCCGAGTTTCCCTTAAGCCGTCTTCAGGTTTTTTGTTTTTTTACTTGGTCCCAAAAATGTGGTTCGATAGACAACTATGGAAGACAGTGATTACTGGGGATTCGGTAACGAGACCCAGCATCCCTATCGAGGTTACGGTTAAAAATAAATACACCTGAGAAGCAGCTAAAGGGAAGCAATTCATGCAGTCCTTTAATTTTTAATCAAGTTTAGATAATAATCATTTTGGCCATAATAGTAGCACAAGAAATAATCTTAGGCCATTGCTATAAACAAAACATAGGAAGTCCGAATATAAAGTTAATTCCTAAATTACGAAGTCTCATCTCATAAATAAAAAAAAAACTATAACCGAAGAATGAATGTATTTTGAAAGACAAGTAAAAGTGCTTGGGTCAATCAGGAAGAGGAATTTCAAAAATTATTTGAAGTCAACAAAAATTTCTTTTGTCATTTTTTAGAGAAAATAAATTTGTGAATAAAACTTTTCTTCTTTTTTTTAGTAGCTCAAATAGATTCGTGGGATTTTCATTAATTCTGTAATAGAAGTGATTTTTTTTCTTAAGACATATCTATCTATCTCTTATTTTAAATCATTTTCACATGAGGTTTTTTTAAATACATTTTTTTTTTGTTTTTTGCACATGAAAAGTAAAATCTGTGAAAATTATTTCTAAAATGAAACTGATCTATTGCAATATTTTATTTTACAATTAACTATAAAATGACTTTTCCTCAAACAATTAAAGTTGATCTCTTAAAAGAGATGAATTTATTTACTGATAAAAACCAAAACAACTTCCATGTCAGAATCCAACAACAACTGAAGTGCTTGTTCTGTTTTAAATTGCTGCTGTTTATTAGATGTTGTCTGCACTAGAATTTGGCTTTTGATTTAATGGTTTTTTTTGACTGATTTTAGTCATGTGTTTGTTTTGATCTGGTAAAAATTATCACATATTTGATAAAACACTTTCACAAAGTATTTGATAAAACACTGTTGAATTGTGCATAAAGTCTGTTCACTGTCACAGCATGTGGGCTCTGTTATTATAAGTTTATTATTACACCGGCTAACAGGATAATGATGGTAAACCCATAGGCTGTTTTTTTTCTGACCTTTTCGGTTTTAAAGGGTTAAAGTTTCACTAAAGATCTGATATAACTTGTTCCTTAGGGTCCTTAATTGTGACCGTGTTAAGTGAATTCTTGTCATAATGCATATACTTTCCAACACTAATGCAGATTTCTAAGCTGTTTTTCAATGATATAAAATGTTTCCTATGTCAGCTTTTAAGTAAAAGAATTGTTGAGTTTATGGGTGACCATAATAGGAAGCTGTCAATGACTGCCTTTGATATGTCATAATAATTTTGAATCCACAATTCATAACTGTTATAAGTGAATTTGCATTAATGAAGTCATGTTGTCTGCTGTGTATCTGTTTTTTCTTGTAAAATTGTTTTAAAGATTTTGTTTAGCTTAGTTTAACATAAATTTATTTTTTAGATTGCTACACTTTTACAATTCATATTTAAATTGTACCTACAACAATTGTCAAGGGTTGATTGCTTGTTTTTACAGCATATCAATCTTTGTTGGGTTATTTTTATGCAAAATCATTTTGAGGTAGAGATTGATTTTTCTTTAGGTTGGATATTGTTTGTTTTTTTCTTTTGTTTTTAATAATTTTTTTTTAGTGTTTGTGTGGTGGTTGTTGAGTTAATCACTTTTTCTTTGGCTATTAATGAAATACAATTTAAACAAGGAGAGCAGAATTTAAAAAAAACTTACCCCAAAACAAACTATTCCAAATATACCCGTCCTCACAAAATCTAGAAAATCTTTACCGACATTGTGCACACACGTCTTACATACTTTTATGCTAAAGAATTCCAACCAAGATGTAGAACATGCCAAAAAGCTCTTTTTGATCAGAATCCTTGAAAGTGTGTTATGAGTAATTGTCTGCAACAAATTTAAAGTTATCCTAACTCTGCACATTTGAAAAATCTTTGTTTTAAATCTAGAATTTCAAAATAATAATGGTGCTTTTTTTACATTTGCTCTGAATAATAATAATAATAATAAATTTATTTTATTAGATTTTGATACAAAAATCCGGATAAATCGAGTCTTTGCAATCTGCTGAGTCTTCTTTGAAATAATTTGTTTTTCTTTACTTAATGATAAATAATTTTTTAAGTGGAAAGTGTAAAACGTATTTTTAGTTGGAGTGCAATTATTTTGATGTGGTTGGATTTATTGATAATTTTTCTTTATTAATTGTGATAATAAACTAATTTTATCCTCTTCAATGTCACAGTCATAAACTCTTAGTATTTATGTTTAGTTTCACTAATAAACAATTTATATTTGTTTGCTAAATTCTTCAAGTTATACTGTTCAACTAAAACTCTAATACCCATGTATCAAGTAGCAAAATTGGTTTAGCTTTAATTTTCCGCATGGTAAATCAATTTTTAATTGAAAGGTCATAATGGCTCTAAGTTTACAACTGAAATTTTGCAATTAAATAATCTAAGAATTGTTTTTATAAACACAAAGCCAAATAGAAAGGTATCTTAAAATACAAATCTTCTTAGCAGAAATAACTGACTATATTAATTCATTCATAGTTATAATAAATTCTTATCAAATCTATTTGTAGGCACAATATGAAAAAAAAATAATATAAAAATAGAAAACAATTTCTGTTTTAATCAAAACTAACAAAATATTAAGAGTGATGACAGTTACACCATTTTTTCATATATTATGTTTTATTTTTCTGTTTTTTTTTAATAATGTAAAACTGAATCCTATTTTATTCAGATTGAATTATAAATGTGATGTATTTTTTACTAATGATAAATAAATGTTTTTTTGTGAATCAAAATCATTAACCTAAAAACTAGTCTGTTCTCATCACGATTTTTTTAAATTGTTTTTTTTGTCTTTATTTCACTTGTAATAGATATTATGTCACCTTTTGAGCTGTGACAATATGCTTTTATTAAAGAATATTCTTGTCATAGCCCTACTTGTTACTTGACTATTTTGTGATTATACCATCTTTTCATTCTTTAATTATTGCAACCGAATAGAAAGAAATGGTAAAATCACAAAACCTGTCTATTCATCTAAATAAGTAAAGTTAGGCGGTCGACAAGGCTCAGTGGATAGACAATTGGACTTCGGAACCGTTCTACACGGGTTCAAATCCAAGTTGTTCCGTCTACGTTGACATATTGACTAATACTTTTGGGAAAGGTATGAAGCCCAATCTTTCCTTCAGCTATGGGTTAAATAGTGCAAGACCTCAATGGCAGATGTGGCGGATGTCTACAATGGCACAACCGGACTGAAGGCAGATGAAGGCTGCTAACAGAGGATGGCCTCCAGTCACTGTGGTTACCCATGCCATCGGAACAAGGTCATCCTTTTGCCAAGGGGCCATGTGGTGACTGCAGGTGCATCAGTCTCCAAATGTTAAGACATCACGCACAGACGTCCTGCCGGAAAGGGTCCACAGGGACCAAGATAGAGGACAGTCATACTCAACCACGAGTGACTGCCAATGATGATAGTAACAATCTTGGGCAGCGACGGTGGAGCATTGGTAAAAGCTCGGGCTCTGAAATCGTATTACACGAGTTCAAATCCCAGTCAAAA
>JAUZSX010215403.1:0-15845 GCA_034780655.1 Idiosepius hallami
TCCCGAGCTAACGAGCCCCATCTGCCCGAGGCTGCTAAAGTGAAAGTAATGGTTTTGACTGGGATTTGAACTCGGGTAATACGATCTCACAGCCCGAGCTTCTACCAATGCTCCACCGTCGCTGCCCATATATATATATATTGTTAAAGCCAGAAACACCAGAGTCACCAAAGCCTGCTGACTGTAGTCACTCATAACTATTCTGTTTCTAAAATCTATATCAGTGTTTCTCAAATGATTTTTAAGCATTGTTCCCTTAAGGCAAAATTTTATTTGCCACCACTGCCATATGATCAAATTTCTGAAAATGATCTAAAGTCTGACAGACAAATGACAATGTGTAATGTGATTGGTTGGCTATTCAGACAAAAAGGAAGAACATATTCAAAACTAGCATTTTTATGCATCAGATAAGCATAGATTCCTGAGAAATGAAATTTCCCATTTTGTTTGGTATACCATTATACCCCAAACTCTATATCAATAGTATAGTCATAGAAAAAGAAATAAATAGAATATATTCATTGCCTGATTTTGTAGTTGACCCTCCCCACCTAAGGTGAAACTTCCTACAGCCTTCTTGCACCTTTTCAATGCCCCACCTGCACCCCCAAAAGGATTACAGAACCATTATTCCGATTGACAAAACTTGGTTATGTGCAGTAAATAAAAAAATTAATTAAAAAGTCTAGGGGGTCATGAAAAATAAATTTCAACTCTGATCATTAATGCATCATGTTACTGAATTAGTCTATTTGTGGAGGACAGTTTGGTTGCCCAGCTTGGCTGGGATTATGACTATTACAAATACTATCACAAGCAGTCAATGATAGCAGCTTTCATTTATTTCTGTATATCATTTTTGTGGGGACATACACACTCTCATAACCTCTAAGATGGACTCATTTCCCATTTTGCCTTGGTATACCATTATACACCAAGCATAGGCATATAATCAGCCAGCCTGGACCTATCAATGAGAGATTTGCTGGATGTCGCACGAGCCAACTCACCCTGGACTTACTATTACTAACCCTTTTCTGTACCACTAATCCTTAACTTGATATAAATGTTCTTATTTTCACCAAGTAGTTGTATTCCTACTTTCACCACCTTCAGCCACACAACAATGGCGACGAGGATGAGATGTCCCCACAACAGTTATCCTCTTGGACTAGTAATCGCTATTATCTGCAGGCTTTCAGACTCATAGAGAAAGTAGTGGAAAGAAGTTCCTAATGATCCCATGCCTTATTGCTTCCCTGGTTGAAATGGCAACAGTAGTCCTGTAATTTTCAAGAACTAAACTTAATTCATTCTCAAATTTTACTTTTATATCAAAATGTATTTCTTTGTTTTAATTATCAAATGTATTTCTTTTTGATAGTTTTCATGGCCATGAATAAATTTAGATCATCATTTAAGACCAGCCAGTAGCTTTACATCATGATAACTTTATTTGGCACAATCCATATAACTTGTATAATTTGTTTTATAGTGTTTATATTTCTTGTTTTTCTTTTTGTTTCACAAATAAAATTAATGTGGACTGAATATCAAAACAAGAAGGAATTGAACAGATGGAATTAAATTAATGTGTGCTGCAGAGCCTCCAGTGACAACTTGTATAGATATTAATCCATATAGCTCTATCTTCAAGATATTTGGCTTTATTATTGAAATTTATTCATAAGACATTCCCTTTCAGAATAATTGGCAAATATAGCCTTAACGTTTCACTCTACATCCAGGTTCTGGTTAATACGGTTAGCATCTTAATCAAAAGAAAAAAAAAAAGGTACAAGGGTCATTGCAAAAGTAATGCCTTAAAATTCTTTATTCCAAATTTTATTGGTTGAGCTCTAGCCTAAGTTAGGCACAGGGCCGTAGTTAAGAGCTCATTATTTCCCTCATCTTTTGTAATCAGTGTTGCCCTTCACCCAGATAAGTTACTCTTCAGAGTTAACAAGCTCTATGTGCCCCAGGCAACTTGAGGTAAATCCAATGGTTTTGATTAATATTTGAACTCATGTAATACGATTCCAGAGCCTAAGCTTTTACCAATGCTCCACCCTCGCTGTCCATTGTTATTATTAGTGAACATCTGCATTCATGACCAGAAAGTTTAATCTTTCTGTTGGATATTATAAGTGTCAGACTCCAAAGAACCCGTCACAGAAGTGCATCAGAAGCAGTGAAGTGTCATTGAATTCCACCAGCAGAAAAAAATTAAAACCAACCAACATTCACCAACACCTGTTGAAGGTTTACAAAGTCAATGCAGTTAATGTTAACACAATTAGATGGATACATCAATTTCATAGTGGAGCTAGAATTGTGAAAAATGCACTCTGAATGCGAAAAAGGACCACCTTGTTCATCACTGGCAAAAATACATTCAGAATGCTGGTCACTATATAGAAAAAAAATTCCGAAGTATTAGAATTAAAAGATAACTTAGTGAGTGATGACATTCGTCCATCAGATATAACAGGTTCTGGTGAATGTTGATCGGTTTTTTCTGCATTGAGGAATTCAATGCTGCATCTCTGCTTCTGAAAAGAGTTGCTCTCTTCGAGTATCACACTGTCAATATCTGAAATAGAGTTGAAAGTTTTATGGTGTGAATGCATGAGTTCAGTTATCATAACAATGCAATTTGCAGTCCCCTATAATCCATTCAGGTGGAATGGGGGAAAAAAAAGAAAAGGCATTACTTTTGGAATGTTGCTACAAAAATGAATTTTCTCAAACAAATTGATTTTTTTTTATTGCCTGAAAAGAAACAAAAGAAATAGCCTTAATTCAAGGTGAACAACAAAGAATTGACTATATTTATACTATAGAAAAAATAATAATAATAAAAATGTGAAAATTCAAATCCAAATTCATACAGAATCCTCAAGATATTGGGATATTATTTTTAATATCCACAGGGTGAAGAAGCCAAATTTGCACAATAAATTTGCTTTTTGTCAAATTCCTAATATTCATAACCAACCAGCTTATGAAGAAATACAAATTCAACTTTAGAGAAAATTCAAATAAGTCATTTATTTTCTAATATGACCAGCAGGAATTGTATTAAAAGCTTCAATACAACTTCAAAAAGCATTGCAATTATCCACATCAGACAATTGAGATGATTTTTCTTTGATGACAGTCTGATGTGAATCCATACAAGAATGAGAAATGATCTCTCTTCAGTTTCAGCTCCAAATAGTATTATCCAATTGGTTTAGGTGAGAGCCTTAGTCGTGGTAGGGAACAGAAGATATTCGAAGATTGGAAGGCAAGAAACAAAATCTATCATGCAGAAATCATGCTTTTTTTTGGATCATGTGACATGAAGGACCTCCCTAAGTATACATCAATGTTAACTTTTTCCACATAGAGGAAGAAGTTATAGGAGTGAGCCTACTGACCCACTATCCAAAACCCAAAGAATTAGGCCAAAAATAATGTTATTCTATTTATATATATAATAAACTTGGTCAGTTGCTTTTTCCTTCTCCTAGACCTCAACTTTAGTCGAAGAACTACTACCCAGAATCCCTCATCTCTTTCTCTACCCCTCTGTAACATGCCAGCAACAAAGGCAAGTTTAGTACCCCTGAACATCCCAGATGAACAACGTGTGTTGCCAGTGGACAGTTTACTCAAATCACTACTGTACTCACTCCATTGTGTAGATAAAAAAAAAAATTAAGTTCTTTGTTTCATATATTAATATTTGCATTTCTCCTTATTACCCAAAACCAAACTACCAAAAAATATACAAATATTACACAGTAAGGATCTTTTTGACATTTGGTGCCATGATATCCAAGATCTTTGAGATGGGTGTTTGGTTTAATTTTGCGAGGTTCTCTGTAACTGTTTCAATTAACAAATATTTTCTACACTTGGTATATCTTGACAGTAGACACATGATGCTGAAGATAATTCCATATTTTTTGGTACAGGTTTATTGCTATTGCTCTATATTTGGGCTGCAAGGATGGAGCATTGGTAAAAGCTTGGACTTTGGAATCGTAGTATGCGAGTTCAAATCCCAGTCAAAACCATTACATTCACCTTTAGTTGTCTTGGGCAGATGGGGCTTGTTAACTCGGGAGAGCAGCTCATCTAAGTAAAGGGCAACACTGAATACCACAAGCTCTGGTATATAGAGCACGTACAAATAGCCTTGTGCCTAACTTGGCTTGATGCTCGACCAAGTAAATATCATATTGCTCTATATCTGCACCTTCAGGTGTTAATATATATTGTGTGTATGTATTTATACAAATTGCCACCTGAGGGTATTACTGTTTTATTCTTATGGCTTTTACTTATTATTGTGAGATGATGCTTTTGAGATTTTCTGAAAGATATAAGGACCAAATCATTTCATATTGCTGTAATGATTGTTTTGGGATCCACTTGAAGCGGCCACTTTATTAATAAATGTCTGGAGATCCTTTGTAATTTTTTTTCATTTGAAATCTTAAAAAAAACTCATAAATCTTTTTTTTTTTTTTTTTGCTGCAACCAATGTTAGACTTTATTTGGATGCCATTCCCATTGTTCATGTCATTTAACCATGCAGACAGTGCACTAGAAGATACAAACTATAACAAAGATTATTTTAGAACCAATTTTGACATGCAGCGGCTTCGCAAACCAATGTGATTTTCTTTCTTATGGTAACATTTGATGATCTAACAACCAAACTGCGTGATAGCTTATCGTCTTTGTTGTCAGTCAAAATAGATTCATAATGTTGGAGATAGGGGTTATAATTCCTTCTAACAATAATAATATTGCAGTTTTTGTTTCATAATGCTCTGAAATTTACAAGAAAGTGTAATAAATATGCTTTTTGTAATTTAAGAAACTTTATAAACTGGAGAATAAATGTTCTGATACAATCATAGGGCAGATTGCATTTACCTTTAGCTGCCTCGGGCAGATGGGGCTTGTTAGCTCGGGAGAGCAGCTCATCTAGGTGAAGAATAACACTGAATGTAAAAAGCCCATGTTAGAGTACATAAAAATGGACTTGTGTCAAACTTGGGTTGGTGCTCACCAAGTAAATATACTAATCATAGGACAGCATTATTTCAATGATTATAGCTTGTTTGATTACATTTTTTTGTTTAATGATATATCAACCTTTTATGATAGCTTAATAATGAGAATAGTTTCTCATTATAAATGTTTTTATTTTGGTAAAAACATTAGACTACTCTTTACTTAATTCCTAGAGGGGTTGAAGGAATTCATACATTGCCTAAGGGTATTTGCCCATCAGTGAAAGTGATGGGTAAACGAAGATTTGAACTTTCATATTATAATTTCTACTTTCTAACCAAACCTCCCCCAGTGGTAGTTCAACAATATCTGCAATATTCTCTTCATGAAAAAAAAAAAGTATTTGGAATGAGAAAAAAGTAATTTTATCTAGAAGATCAAGGTACACAACCCAATTATCTCATTAAATCAGAATATTCTCTTTATTCTAATGAATGATAATACACAGGCCACACCCTTGGTACAATCTCTAATAAAGGGGCATTTCCTTGAAGCTCTAAAGTTTTGTTTTTATTCCAATGTGAATTGAATTAAATGCTAACTGATAATGATCTGCAGTACAAATAAGTTTTAATTGCAAGACAACTAACAGAAATTCATTTCTAATGAAGAACATAATTGAAATCAATAAAGAATTCTATGATTACTAATTATGATTAATTGGAAATTATGTTACTATTCTAAGTGAGAAAAAAGTATTATTATTATTATTATTAGTTTCTGAAAGTTATTTGCTTCACACAAGATTTATTATTGATGAATAGAATGTCAATAACAAAATAAATATAAACAGATCAATCAAATTATTTTTGATTGTCTGCATTTTTTAGAGGAGTAGTTGGTTAATGCCAGTTCCAAGTGACCATTATTTTTCAGAATATGAATCACTTTATAATACCTGAGAAAGACTGAAGGTTAATTTGGTCAAAACATTGTGAAACAAATAACAATAGAGACAAGAACAAAACTCTGAATAATATTTATAAAATCAATATAGACCATCTTTGAATATTATCTAATATGCTTACCAAAGTTACAATAATTAGAACATATCTCTTCAAAAATAGCTACATATTGGGTGAATCCATTTTCTTTCCATATTTTCAGAGAAAATATTTCATAACAAAAAATATGTGATTAGACTAATTTCTTTATTTCTTATAGTTTTTTGTATGTCTATCCAATATCTATTGTTAGAAAATAAAACTTTTTAATCATAGTTTTGTAATTAAAACATTTATAAATTAATGCAGACTGACAAAATGATACAATTTGATTTGAAATAAACAGAGACTAGAAAAGCTTTTATTAAAATCTTGAGTGATTCACTTTAAAAATAAGTCTAAACACAAAACTTACATGAATGTTTAAAAAAACAGATTAATCAATATTAAAAATCATGTCTTTGTCTACTTTGCTTTAATGGCATAGTGGATAAATAAAACAAGTTAAAATCCTACCTGCTTCAATTTGTTAATATATGGGCTAATACCTTTGGAAAAGGTATTAGTTCCCAAATTCCTTACAGCTATTGTAATGTTCCAACCACAGGAGTCACGGCCCCTGACGGACCCAGGAGTTACGGCCCCTGACGAATGGAACTCTTTAGACAGAAAGAACGGAACCTTAAACAACAACAGAACAATGATCAATACCTACCGGGATAATCAACTAACATCCCCCAAAACAACTCAGCAAATATCAACACCTCCTTCCCTAGGACATCACAGCTATGAGTTAAATAGCCAGACTAGTTGAATTCAAACAATGTGTTGATATAAGACATTTATTAAAATTCATTGTTCTCGGCATTACATGATTGAAATGCTGATATGTTAAACAAAAAAACAAAGCAAAACAACCCCCTCTCCGATGATATTAGATTAATATATATATTATCAAATTATTCAAGGCAATATAAGTAATAAAAGACTCAAAACAATCAATTATTCAGTAATTGTTCTTAGTTTCTGGTAACCTGATAAAAATTGTCATGGGCTACTATAAGAGATGCCATGAACCACATGGAAAAGGGGGGGGATCACCTAATGTCGATCTTATGACCTAATAAAGATATCAGGAATAGCAAGTCATCTGATATTTGATATATGACAAAGCATTCTTTATTTTTATTAGTTTATCTTTAAATAAAAATGGCTGAATTATCATCCCTTCATAATTTGAAATTATTTCTTTTTTTTTTTCTCTCTGCTCTTCAGAAGAAAACTGGGCCCTATAGCAGTGGTTGCCAACCAAAGGTCCCTGGACTACTAGTCCATGCATCATTTTGTACCAGACAGCAAAGAATGAATAATATTAGCTACTAGTCAAATATGATTTATATACATATATGTGTGTGTATGTGTGCGTACGTGCGCTGATTTTACATTTTTGTGGGTTAATACAGTGTAATAGTGAAAGTGCCTAATATAAAATGTAATTGTTGCATTAAGATTACATACTAAACATAATGATTAAGGTTTTTCTTTTCTTTTGAATTTTCATGCTCCTACCTAGTCCTTGGAAAAAAGTCTTTCTGCAGGAAACTGGTCCATGATACAAAAATTTGAGAACCACTGCTCTATAGATTCAATATCAATATGAACAGTTTTCTTTATAAATTATCATTTATAGTAGTCTTGCTGATCAGTTTCCTTCTGTGGAGAGTAAACTAGAGAGTAGACAATGATTTTATAGTCAATGAACCCGAATGAATTTAATTAAATGTTAAGCCTTATACCAGAAATATCAAGACCTATTTTATCAGATACTGTAGTCTGTATGTTCATATATATTCCCTTTTTCTTTTACAGATTCTTTTCTCTTAGCAGAACAGATGAAAATGAATTTCATAATGCAAATAGCACAGACATAAATCGTTGACTTCCTCTTTTATAACTGACTTTCATAAAATCTATTCTTTAATAATTTGATTCCAAACTACATTTTTTGTTTTTTGATAGTTATTTCAACTCACAAATACTTTTTTCAAAACCCTTTATTTCCTTTAAAATTTACCCATAAATTCATCAATTTAGATTATATTTATGGGTGAATTTAAAGAGAAGAAAGAAACTAGAACAATTTTTTTACTTACTTTTCAAGAAGTAGAAGAGAGAGAGGGGGGAAGGCTCATTTATAGATTGAATATAAGCAGTAGAGATTGATTGATTATTATAAATAAAATGAAAGTTTTTCTGTTTGCTCAGTATTTAATTGCTAGAATAAGCTCAATATTTTTCTTTGATCAAACAATGAAGAATCAAAAAAAATATTAAACCATTGCTATATTATGCTTGCATTGTTTACTCTTGTTTTTTCTTACTTTTTTTTATAGTTACAGAAAAAAAAACATTAAATGGATTTTGAAAATTTTACATGATTACTATAGTTGATTCCTTAAACTTTTAGAATTTCAAGATAAAAAAACTCTAAAAATCTAGGTTATTAACTACCATTTAAACAGTAGTTTAAGCTAAATTAGACAGAATAGCAAGAGAGTTAAAGACTAGTTTTCTCTTTCTTCAAAATTCAATAAAAGGAATTGATTGATAATTTCTCCGATCTTTCTCTAAAATCTTTTAGAAAGTTTAGTTTTAACCAATGAAAACTTTCAGTTAATTTTATGTTGTTTATGAAGTTATCAAGATTTGGTTGATGATTTATTTCAGGTTTGATCAAAGTAGCTAACAATGACCTTTGAAAACCTACTATTAATTTTTTGAATCATGTAATTGTTCAAGGTTTTAAAAGCTACAATAATGTAAAATTTCTTAAATTAACATAATTTGTGGAAACAATCTATCAAAGCAGCAAATAATTTCACAGTTTTCAGTTTGATTCAAGCCTAAAGTTCATCAAGAAAATCAGAAAATAAGTGGATATTTTAGTCAAGTCAAGTGGATTACATAATAAGGTTGATATTACTTCTCTTCTCTGATTGGTTCCGTAGGAGTGAACATAAATGATCCTCAAGCTCAATTCCAGAGAAGTCGGCCAAACATCATACTATTCTACCTATCTATACATTAACTGCTTGAGCCTTTCTTTTCCCTTGTAAATCTCAACTTCACTTCAAAAACTGCTTTCCTAGACTACTCTCTCTATCTCTCTCAGTGACCAATCCCTGACTGACCAGCAACAAAGGCAGTGCCCCTTTAATATCCCAGCTAGTAACATGTATGTACACCCAGTCGACAATTTGACTGAACACAAGGTAATCCATTATGCAAAAATAAAATAAAATATTTCTTTTAAAGGTTAATATTTGTATTCCTTATTAAGCAAACAACCAAAAATACAAAATTTATAGTTCATTACCTTCATTCATATGTATAGGAGGAAAAGTTCATTTTTTTTGCAATCATACGCCTCTTCTCATGAGACCAAATATAATGCAACACATATTTAAAAGAAGACCTTTTACTGCAGAAATGGTTCAAGCCCTTTTGTCGTGAAACTCATAGCTACTATGGTTTAACAATAAAAGCAAAACTCTACTGTTCAATGAACTCCTAATAAAAGACGATAAAGTTTGATGAGAAAGCAATTAGACAAACAATATATAGAAAATAGTAGATTGAATGGCATGAGACATCACCAAACAGAACAAAATGGGTCTAATAGTATCAACAGACTTGAAATAGAAACTGATCAAACGGAAAATGAACTCTTTGAAATAAAATAAGAGAATTTAGAAAGAAATGAATTAGAAACTTCACAGGAAATACAGGACTTTTTTTTTCCAATGAATCCAGACATCGAGTTTTTACAGTTCTAAGTAAGAAATTATCTGAAGGTGAGGATTTCAATCTCATTCAAGAATAAGTAAGAATATATTTTAAGGGCTACTAGGTGATGGTTAACAGAATGAGAACAGTTACTCCCTGAAAACCAGGAGGAGGCTGAGTCATTGGTCAACGAGACCATGTCCGAGGACCTGGCACTGCAAAGGGGTCTGTCTGCATAACTGCCAATAAAATCATCAAGGATGTCCTTGTTATACTAATGGGCATTTGACTACTGGACATAGTTAAGCCAATAGGCAAAGATCACCTGTTACACAGCCCTAAGTCATAACTATAAAAAAATTTCTGTTCTATGAAAGCTCCCATTTACAACATAAATGTTAATGAGATCAATCACTATATGATTACCGTCACAACTTTTTGAACGATGAACCCTTCATATGAAATGTGAAGGGAACAATAATGAGGATGAGGACAAAAGTCTGAAAAATGAATGCAAGAAAGAAATACAAAAGTCACAAATAATCTAAAAACAATTGAATAAACTCTACATTAAAAGTAATTCACAGGTCCACAAATAAAATTAAATAAAACAAGGAAATACATAGAATAAATCATTTGCAAACACTCATATTTATACATTTATACTTGATTGTTGGTTTCTTTGGCTGTTGTTTTATGGCATTTCAACCTTTATCATTTAATGCCACGAACAATCATTTTTTGATAAACTTTTGTTTGGTCCACACAGTTTTTTTTTTTTTAATGACACAATGTGCATTAACTGGAGAGAAAGAGGGATTTGTACCTTTCATAAGGGTATTAGTTCAATTATGAATGCAAATGGAATGACTAGGATTTGAACTCGCATATTATGATTCCGAAGTCAACTGCCTGCCCACTAGGCCAAGTGGATTTTCCCCACTCTCACACTTGAAACCCAGAAACAAATACCAAATCCTCACAGACATTATCAAATCAAATCACACCAGAGAATTAAAAAGCCAAATCAAAAGATAATATATCCGAGATAAAGAAAGAGGATATGCTTATTAGATGCAGGAGACCATTGGGAAAAAGGTTTCCATATAACCAGTATTATGCATTATTGACCTCCAAAATATGCCCTATTTTCTCTGGAAAAAAAAAGAAACAAACTTTTAATGGGCTGTAAAAGCGGTGGGTGTATTTTCTCTGGAATAAAATTGTGAATGAGAAAAAAAATTGGTCCATAGTTTTTCTGAAGCAAAATCTGGTTGCATTAATCAATTTGTTATTTCAGTCTTAACTAACAAAGTGGATGCTGACATTTTGGCTCACTTTGCCCCAAATTTTGACCTATTACTACTAACTTCTATTAAAGAAAAACTATGTTTGCAAGTCCGATTTTTCTAATAACTGTTGTAAAGCCTGTTGGCTCAAAGGTTTTTCATGCTGTGACTAACACATAGTGAGGGAGAACAAAAATGGGCCAACAAATCACAATTTTACCATGAATATCATACTATTTCTCTCCGGGAACTGATGTTGCACATATGTGAGAATTTAATTTCAACAACACAATCTTAAATAAACTCACTATTAAAGACAGAAATATTGTTGAAGTAAATAAAAAGCTGAATTGTAATTGGTCAGATTTGGGTAAAAAAAGGCTAGTCAAAATAAATTTCAGCATCCAAGTTGCAGACTAAGAGTGAAATATCGAATTAATTAATGGGAAAAGTTAAGTAAAAGTTTATTATTTAAAAAAAATATCCCTTTCACCACTTTTACAGGCCCATAAAAAAGATTTTTTCACCAGTGACAAGACAACCTAATAATAGAAATAATTGCACTAAAATTGTTGAATTGTAGCCATCAATCAACCAATACGTTGCCTAATTCTAGTGAAAAAAGAATATTAGACAGCACAATGAAAACTTGTAAATTATCCAAGTATTTGTTCTATTATTTATATGCAGTTAAGATTGATTGAACTATGTTGTCAGCTTCATGAATAATAAAAATAATATTTGTTTTATGTAGCACTGTAATCTCTGCACTTCTGATACAAGTAAACAGATGTCATTAGAATTGCTATGCTAAATTAAGATTTAGTTTCAAATTTTAATGGAGATGTTTGTTCACAATTAAAAGGTATATGCACATTTAAAGATTCTTCATTTTTTTAAAAGAGGTAATCAAATCAGACACTAATGATAATCACTATATTTAATGACACACTGTGTCATATATGGATATTACATTGTGATGACTTTTTCCTTTTGGGGGAAATAATTTAGCTAAATTAGCACGTTTGTAAATTAAATTAACTACACTCAAGCTACATATTTGTATATTTAATTTTCTCTAGGATATACAGTGTGAAGCTTAATGATTGAATGGATTTTAATCCAATTTCTTAGATTACAAAAATAATACAGAGTACCAGATATATTTATTACATAACTGGTACGCAGATGTTTTACATGCTAAGAATGAATTATTACATCCTTGAGATGGTGACAATCATGACAGAGACTTTTTGGGAGCTTGATATATCATATCAAGCCATGTTTTGTTTAAGCATATCAACAGTAAAAGCTGTTATCTCTCTATGGATGTTTTCTTTCAGTTTCACTGTCATATAGGGTTTGCCTGTGCTTACCTAATCTTTCAGGTAACTCCAGAAAAATTCTTTAACTTTGGTGGAACAGGTGATTTGGATGAAGTGTCTGATCATTATGGTTCACATTGTATAAACTATGAAAATAATATATATGAAATATATATCATAAGCATAGACACATAGTAGATGACCTTTGGTGACTCCGTGTCTATGCTTAACTAATATACATACTCTATCTGATATTGAGCACTGTAACTATAGATATATGCAATCATACTCTACAAATTAATATATCATAATATACATGAACGAACATTTATAAGTAAATATGATCTGACTTTTGAGTGGGGTCAGTGGAAAAAGCCCTAAATGACAACTAGACTTTTTTTAATGAGTCAGTCAATCATATACAATGTGATACTATTTATATCCTTGCATGTGCCACAAGCATTGGCTGCCAAGCATAGCTAAACAGTGAATACTTATTTAAAATCAATAGATAAGGAAATCCTGAAACCAAAATTCATAACACTTAAGGCTCTAATCCATTTTGGGCAAAACAAGATTATGGAAATTAATAAACTTTTAGTTTGTACAAAGAGAAATGTAAGAATTAATAGTTTGGTAAAGGGAAAAATAAACCTAATAAAATGTATCAAAGCGGCAGGATTTTTAACCAATTTCCAAGATTTTGATTGTCCATTCCAATTAAAGCTATTCATTGCCAAAAGGCAATTGAGGACTAAATGGCTTATCAAATAAGAGCAAAGCATTTTCATTTGCTTTGGCTGAAAAGGATTTTCTAGTTAATTTGACGCAAAACCTTAATAGAGCTGGAATTGTAAAGATCTAATAGCACCCTGCACCTAGTTCATGATTCTTTTCCCTTTGTAAACAAAATTATACTCATAGATATCATTCTTGAATGAACATCATATAAGAATTAAACAATGACTTCCAATTCACTAAGTTACTTAATCGTTTCTGAAACTGCTTAGTATTGTCTAACAGCAATCGTTTTTGCTTTTCGTATCTAATCAAAGTCTTGAATATAAACGCCAAGTTTGTTCAATCTAAGCAATTAAACAGCACCATTCAATTTCTTAGGATACTTCACAACTTGTTAGTTTATAAAGTATTTCTGATTCACAATAACTTTTCTGCTGATCAAGATCCATATTTAAAAAGTAATTCAACTGATTTCATATTAAGAAGTCAGTAAAGTTCTTGTTTCAAGGCTTTTAAAATCATTGGTTTTTTTTTTTCTTTTTTCTCTACAAAACGCCATATAAATTGTTTTTTCAGAATATTTTTGAGATAAGGCGTGATAGTTTAGGAATTGAATTTTTTTAGATTTTTGTCCTCATCTTTAGTATTTTTTTCTGTAAAATTTTGCAAAGGTTCCCACTTTTAACATGAAGGTTAAAGTTTGATCAGCTCTGGAAGGTTGTTAAGGCTCCTCCACTGAAACACAATGAAGCTGGTACACAGACACTTCATCACCTAATATGACCAATAATCATAGACATTTAATCACATAATTGTTTATCCTTTTGACACTTCAACACTAAACAAGAGATATTTAAATACACTCTAAAGAAAAAAAGAGGTAATGTAAAAATATCGAAACCCTATAGATTTTTAACTCTCATAAAAATCACTCCCAAATTATCAAGGGCGTTCTAAAAATTTAATATCGTAAAAACAATCACATAAATAGTTATTTCTGATGTTTTTACATAATTCTTTTTTTTTGAGAGCATGATTAAATGAATTACAAGTGATTAAATGTTAGGTGATGAAATGTCAGTAAAACAGGTGATGAAAAAATATGTGAATAAATGTCTAATGATTATATGTCTGATTAATGGTTGGGTGATTACATGTTAGGTGATGAAATGTCAGTAAAACAGATGATGAGAAAATATGTGATTAAATGTCTAATGATTACATGTCTGAGATTAACGGTTGGGTGATGAATTGTCAGTAAACCAATGAAACTAACAAAGACAAGGATGTTAGTCTGAGAATTTACTCCACAAGCTTTATATTACACCTTTTTTTTTTCTTTTAAATGTGAATTATTTAGAGGCGCTCAAAAAAATGTTTAGTTTTTCTATCAAAAGCTTGATAATGCTGAAACAAAAACCTAGAATGTGGTAAATATTCTACTGCTTAAAGATTAATATTTCTAACAAGTTTCAGCTGAAATGTTTTCTTAAAGAAAATATGGTTATTAACTAGGAAATAACATTTTTTTTAAAAATGGGGAAAAAAAGACAAGAAATTATTTTTTTTTCAATTTAGGTGAATTGATTAGATTTTGTTTTGCAAATGCATTTCTGGTAAGTTTATCATGCAAGGTGTGTTATTTAACAAAATTCCACACTGATGAACAGCATTTTGCTAATAACATGGAAATGTTAATTCAAATTGAATAGAAAAAAATTTATGACTGATAAAAAAAATAAATAAATAAAAAACAAAAAAAATTAAATTAAATCAATGCCCTTCCCACTAATAACCAAACATGAATTCAAAAGTTCAACCTAGTAGTTTTCAGATTATTAAAAGAGCAAATAATTGAATCTAAAGAGTGACACACCTAACATGCTGGATTTAAAAATCCAAAAGCTTTGAGAGACAAAAGGGTTGACAAGATTCATTTATGCAAAACTATTCATTCTTGTACACAACTGGCTGAGAGAGACAATGCCTCAGCAATAGATAGGGCGTGGTTAACTCAGTAGGCCTTGGACACCGCATTTGCCTGACCTCAGTCACTGCAACTACTTTCTGAGTGGGTTTCTTAAGTTGAAGGTATACCTGTGTGTATGTGAGTGTTGGCATACTTATCTAGGCGAAATTAGCTGGCTCAACCAATGAACACAAATGATTCAGTGGTGAGTCTCATGGTAATTTGAATTTCACAAGCAGTCCCCAGTTACATGTATAGAAGCCTGTCAAGCCAAAGACTAAGGGTGCATCATTTGAGTGTTTTAACTCCACCTCCAGACACTAACCTGGGTATTTTCTGCCCTGGCGCAAAAACTAGAGATGATGCACCTCTGCATAGATGATAGCCCAAATATATCATAAAACTGTTCTGGTGAATGGTCAGCATTTCCAAGAGAATGATGGGAATCATGTCAAAGTCTACAAATAAGCTATAAATGTGCCAAATATCCTCAAATACGGCATCATAAAATTTTACAATTATATTTACGCCATGATAAAGTTTCCATGATATCTGTTGATGGGAAAAGAAAATGGTTTAGGTTTTAAATAACTATGCATTGAGTGCATCAACATGTATGCTAATTTTTCATTTTTTTTTTTTATTATATATATATATATATATATATATATATATATACTTTCACTTTAAAAAAAATTGTATTATAGACAAAAGT
>JAUZSX010215512.1:0-15844 GCA_034780655.1 Idiosepius hallami
ATAAGGATGAGGACAACAGTCCGAATAATAATAACACAAATCTTCAAGCCTCATCCCAAAGATTCCGAAATAAAAAATCTGAGTAAATAGTTGTTAATTTTTTCTAAGTCAGGGTCCAAAGGATTTATCTCATCGTAGTAACGAGTTATTATGGTGAATGTCAACGATTTACATTTATAGTCAGACTAAAAGTTTCTTTCTCTGTGTAGAGCTGGAAAATTTGCCCTCTATTTTTTTTAGATTGTATTTGATATAATTCGACAATGCTATTAAAATTTACATTGGTTTCTTTCAACAATAAAGAACATTTTTTAAATTTCTCATGGGAAAAATATGATTACAAAAACAAGCTTTTCTTTTACTTTTGGGGGGAAAAAGTTACAGAAAAAAAAATTCAAAGATAGTTAATGAATAAGATACACTTTTTTAAAAGAAAATAGAAAATATTGTTATTTCCTATCGAAATAAGTTTGCAGTGTGTGTATAGTCCATTAATGGAAAAAAAATCAGGATAATACATTTCGAAACAACTTCTCTTAGGGTTTAGAGTCTAAACGAGAAAAGATAAAGAAAGAAAAATTCTAGACTGTAGAAGTTAGAAGCCCGGTCATGTCTCAATTGTTATAAAGCTATTCATTAGCTTTCTTTGGGGTGTTGACAACGACAAACAATTGCTAAGTAGACACGTGATTACCATTCCGAGGAAACAAGAATTTAAAGTGGCATCGACCTCCAGCAGGAGATGCCTTGCCTAGAACAAAACGACTAACAATGGCGAGTGAATGAAGTACACGGGAAGAAAATCCGGCCAAGTGCAGAAAAGCTAACAGCCGTCCGTTAATAAGGCAATTAACAGAGGCCAAACTATTGCCTATCTTGTCACATTTCCAGTCTACCACAGCGCGAATACAATCCATATCGATCGATGGTCCAAATAGAATGCAGCAACCAGGAAACATTATTTGTTCGTCCTCCTTCTCCTTACTCACAAAAAAAAATACATCACTTCATTGATATTACCCGAACAATACTGTCAAATACTGGAAAGAGAAAGAAAAGAAAAAAAGAAAACCAATAATTATTCTAACTTTTTTTTTACTATGAATTATAAGCATTGGAATATGGATGTCTATCATTAACCTGTATTCTAGAGTTTTATTCAGATTTTACGGCCTGTGTTAGGTTATTTTATAGTAAATCTTTATTAGTAGTTACTGGCTTAAGCAAAACATCACTCATTTCCTCGTCTTTCATATTAAATCTTTTTTCATGAATAAGTTTTAGCTATAGAAGTATATGTTTTTCTGCTAAAAACTTGTGATTTGGAGTCTTATTCGGATAAAATCAGCGTTTAGGTTTCTGTTTGGTAATTTTATGATACATTTAATTCGTATGCAAGTGACTCCCCAAACAACACTCCTCGCATATTCCAAACGTTTTCTGTATAAATTATATATATAAAAACAACCACACACACAAAAAAAACTGAATGTACATAACAGTTTATTGATAACTTGTATTTTGATATGCTCTTTCGATTTTATGACATCAAGGCCTCTGTTTGAATATTTTATGAGGGAACAATGTTTGAAGCAAGCAACCGGCAGGCCACCAAATTTGACCCCACAAAATTCCAAATCTTTTTCTGAATAAATTAGGCATTGTTTGATTACTGGCTATTCCGAATTCCCAGTCAGACTTTTATTACTTCCAAGCTTTTGTTAGATCATTTTACGAAATAAATATTCCAGAAGCTACCAAACATAATATCCTATCACGTTGAGTAATATTTCAATTTCTTCTGTATTGGAGTAAACATCACTGTGCTAATCATATCATATATGCTATTAAGTGACCTTGTGTGTCTATTTAGGTTCTCTGTCTAAGAAATAGCCTCTAACAAACTACTTTTCTGGTTTTTTGCTTAAACACTTGGAATTTGGTATTGGGTCTTCGGGGTAGTGAGACAAATTCGAAAATAACTTTTAAGGAAGGGAATTGAAGTATTGGATTGTTTTTGTAGTTTTCTTTGAAAGTAAAAATACATCAAAACCAAGAAGAAAGAAGTATCAAATAAATTCCAGCACAAGGCCGAAAAATACTTTTGAAGAATACATCAACATGATGCTGATCAGACACATCATCAGTGAGGTTACCCCTGGATCATCGACAGTTTCGGTTTATTTCAAATAACAGATTGCCTCATCAGGTTGATCGGTTAATGTTGATCAGACCTGTTGCTAGATTGCTAAGACAGGAATTTTCGAAGTATCATGTTGCGATGGTATATTAAAAAATGAGTATTAAAGTAAAAGAACTGATACACTGTTTATTTACACAGGCAAAACCACAAAGACTAATTGTTTGGATAATGCCAATATCCAACTATGGAGGGGGGTTCACTAAGGCTATGCCTAATCAACCACTAGGCACCAAAGAAAATTAAAACTTGACAATATTATTGTATATTAATATAGATTTGCGACATTAACGTCTTCGTCCTAAACGCCATGTTTCGATCACCTATTTTTCTTTACATAAGTTTTCCTTAAATATTTTCTTCTTAGTTGAGTTTTTCATTTTGTATGAAGTCTTTTTCCTTTTTCGAATCAAAACAGTATTTTTGATAACAAACATTTCATATGTATGTATAGTTTAGAGGAGTTGGTCCTTTTATCCCTATATTCTTTGCAGAATTTATTTTTTGTCTTTCAATGAAGGATTCAACTATAATGATAATAAATTGAGTTTAAAAAATTGATAAGATATTTTTATAAAAAGATAATTTTAAAAAATTCTAGAAGAAGCAATTGTCTTCTAATGAATTAATATATTGCTTCAAAACTCATAATTTAATTAACAAATAAAAATAAAAATGATAAAATTAAATGACCCAAATTTGACTGACAAGTTTGGCCGCTGATTACATCATGTTGTGAAAAAGAAAAGAGACAGCACACGATTAATGAACTTCAAACAAAAAGACAATAAATAGCCACTGGTGTGAAAATGGAGTTATAACTCCGAAATATTTCTGACCACCATTACTAACGCAACCTACCGCCTTATAAAGCCTTATACATTTCTAATAAAAATCTTATAATGATTCAGAAGAACTACATCATATTAACCATTTCCACCCTAAGAAACCGATATATCGGACCTTACAGCATAAGGCAAAATAAGACATGCCAATATTTTGGCTTTAATATGTTCCTTTCCCTATATAACGACTCTGAGTGACTACTTCGTAATTTTGATAAGTCGTGTCTCAACAGGTTGATAATATTTAGTTTAAGGTCCTATCAAATCTTTTCGTTTACTTTTGCAGTATTAAAAGTAGGCGATTCTTAGTCAACATAGAAAGTCTGCCGAAACACTAAAACTTAGGAAAGGTCACTCGGATTTTTTTAAAGATATGTCTACCGCATCTGTTAGTCAATGAGGAATGTGTTTAATTACTCGGTCGTCGTTTTCGTTGAATAAGATTTACATGATTTCTTTTAATAACCTGGAGTTATCTACTGAGAATGCTTAACCAAATGAAGGAATTCAGTTCGAGAGTCGGTAGTGAAAGAGCAAAATATAAAAGCGAAAAGGCTGTTAGATCGGATTTAAAGGCCGTTCGTGTTGGATAAAAAAACAACACTTTTTGCTGACATTTTAGTTGATGGTTTATCAATTGTCGCCTCTTTTCTGCTACTTTTGGCTCAGGTGTTGGACCATTTGATTATGATTAATCTCAACCAAGAAGCTATGTTAAACTGACGTGTTTCGGATTGGTTTACTATATATAAAAGCATTAATAAACAAGATCACTATATTTCTTTCTTTCATCCACCTGAGTGCAATTCTGCGGAAAAGAAATAGACGGGGAGGAAAAGAGACAGAATGGAAAGTATGAAGTCGTGAAAGATAAATAAAGTGAAAGATAGTGACCAAGGAGAAAAGTTGGAGTAAAATAAAAAAAAAAAGAATGTAAGCCTGAAAAATCCTAGACTTAGATGAACTTTTAAATGTTTATCAAGATTTTGCTTGACATCGCGAAATTCAAGTTTGAATTGACTGTACTGAATTTCAAATCTATTTTACTCAAAGTATGTAATTTTCATGTCTTTAAATACTAATTTATATATAAAGCACATTCAAAAATTAAAAATCACTTTAATTACTCAAAAACAAGACCAAGAACATCAACAAAATTATTAATATTAATAACACACAGCCTGTGATTAGAATAGACATTTGGGCTTACAATTTAGAGCTCTTTAGCTTTCACAATTTTTCTGCGATGGTAAATTACATAGGCAAACATTACCATCTGCATTTGCGATGAGTACTTTTGTTAGTGTCAAGAATCTGCTTCACTTATTTTTATCTAACAAAGTATCTTAAAACCTTAATTTATTCGTTAGTTATATAACTATAACAGTTAAGCTGTTTTGTTATTTTAATTTAAAAACTAGGAAAATTTAAACAAATTTTGATTTATTTTTATAACTTTCTCCCCTTTGAATTTAGTGAAATTTTCACTGGCAAAATATTTAAATAAAGTATAACAAAACGATGTTCATCCCAATATATTTTCAGACAAGTTACATTTCACATTATTGATCAGATTTAGATTCGGGGTTAATAGAATTAGAAATTAGGAATGGTTTATCTAAAATGGCTGACATAAGAAATATTGGTTTTACGACCTTTCTGATATTTGACCTCTTCTTCTGATGAAAAATAAAAAGAAACAAGACTATCTCAATCTCTCTAATGCTTTCATGTCTTCGAATCACCCAGAAAAGTATAGATAATTTAAAAAGAAAACGTGATTCAGAAGTCAGCTGAAGTTATTGGAAGTTTTTGCGCCATTATCTCTGTGATCTAATTATTATGTAGAATGTTTTGAAAAGTTTGAACTGAAGTCTTTGTATGGAATTGTTATGTAAATTAGTATGTATATACAATATCGGGCAGTTGTTATGTAAATTAGTATGTAAGTACCATATCGGGCAGTTGTTATGTAAATTAGTATGTAAGTACTATATAGGGTACTTGTTATGTAAATTAGTATGTAAGTACTATATCGGGCAGTTGTTATGTAAATTAGTATGTAAGTACCATATCTGGCCCTAAATAGACGATAGGGTTCCTATTCTACAGCTACAGCTTAATACTAAATGTTATCTTTAGGTAAATAAATACTTAATCTGGTCGCGCCAATTTACGGGCTTCTAGCGAGACATATAGTAGAGGGAGAATATACTCAAAGTCTTTCGTTGTATCCTTATGGCCATAAGGTACATAAAGACGTGGCCACTAACTCCAATACCGCTGCTATCCCCAAAATGTTCATTCTCCTTTTTTTTGAAATGGGGAAGAGATTTGTCTATTGGTTATGTTGATGCAATCGCAAAGAAGAGTATTTTCTCTGATCGAAAAAAATATTACAGTACAACAATTTTTTTTATTCATTTATACCTATATATATATATACGCATAGTTGCTTGTACGAGCTCTTTGACAATTTCTAAATTGTCAATGTAGCTTTTTTCTCACAGTCTTACCTTATGCGTCTATGGGTGTTCTTAGGTTTTATTTACTTTGTCGAGTAACTTAAACACAACGCAAGCTTTATGGGCCCATTATATCCCTGGGATTTAAAAAGAAATAAGTGCTATCTCTTTATCAAGATATGTTACTCTACCGAATTAACAAGCCCAATATACTCGAGACAGATGAAAGTAAATGTAATTGTTTGGACTGGAATATGTATTTTTTAGATAGGTGTTGTTTTTATTTTAGAAATATGAAATTTGATATATGGAATAGTCGGACCTGTGAAACAGTTTCTATTTGGTTTTCAATCAGAAAAAAAGGTTCAAACTCAATCCCTACGTATGCCTGGGCAATATTCGTAGTATCATATGAAATTTAAAGAGAACATATTCTATGCAATATATTTAAGAACTGCCAAATATAACTACATTATTTCTACTGTTATGTTTCTCAATTTCTGTCTCTTATCTTACTAATAAATGCGGGTGGTTTTATGCTGGAGTCAAAGTGACAACAACTCTCCTCTGATTTCCAGCATGTTCTGCACCATTTCAGTCAAGGACTGTCTGGTGCAACATCTCCATGGGGTTTCACCCCGCTGCTTCTACCTATAACACCTGCCGTTAGCAAAATGCCAACACCCAGTGGTAATTCCTGAAGGCAGAGTGAGAGAAAGTCTCCTCTGGCATTCCATTATTATTGTTATTATTGTTATTATTATTATTATTATTTTTATTTTTATTATTATTATTATTATTATTTAGAGATCTCAAACCAATTAATGAGTGTCTGGACTCCCAGAAATCAGTGGTTTATAGTGGATTCAGCGTAACAATCTCCTCTGATTTCCTGCATGTTCCGCACCATTTCAGCCAAAGACTTTATAGTGCAACAATATTTTAAATTTTCTTCCCCCTGCGTTTATTTCGCACATGCGCCATTAGCAGAGTCATCCCAAAACCTACAAACACTCAGTTCACAGATAATAAATTTTAATAATTCAATTAATTAATTAATTAATTTTTTTTTCTTATTCTTTTTACATGTTTTGTAGCGATTATTTCGCCGACCAGAAAAGGGGGATGGGAAAGAAAAGGCAGTCGAGTTTTGCAACAAAATTGGCAATATTGCTGCTTACAAGACAGCTTTTCTCGTAACATTAACCGAACTGGCCACGCATAACAATATCAACACGAGGAGACTCACTGACTGACTGACTAACTAGCAGCAGCAAGGTAGCATCACGTGACCAGTAAAACTAACAGCAGTTCTGGCGACAGCCCTTTCCTTAACCGCCCCACTCTCGGTAGGTCTGTTCTACAATTTTCACAATTTGTCTCACGAGACCAAATAATTAATGTTTGATATTTATTAAATTGTTTATTTATTTATTATATACATCGATGGTACATATGATACTTATAGTAAATACATCAAAGGTTTGTATCGTTTAAGAATCTACAATGTACAAGAATTTAGAATGTACAGGAAAAGTAATTGTGAATAACCAGAGTCAAACTTTTTCTCCGAAACCATAAAAATAAATGTTGCACATTCGTAAGAATTTAAAAACAGCAACACAAGTTTTAATAAAACCATCTTTGATGGCCGTAAATAATACACAAAGAATAAAAAAATAAATCATCATTGATTGGATTGGGTGATTAATATTTCTAGCTATCAACCCTATTAGGTTATCTAATACTGAAGAGGATTGTTTAGGTATCTTTGTTTTTTATTTTTTTTTTTTATTAAACGTGATTTTTTTCTATAAAAAATGATATTTTCCCTTTGACAAGATTTTGAATGCATTTGTTTTTGTTTTAGTTAATTCACGAATGGATCTTTTACTTTGTGTTCAGTAATATCAAAATAGTCCTCTTCAAACATATTCCATTTATGTTTTTGTTCATGTGAATCATTAATTCCCCGAAGATATATTTTCATCATTCCTATAATCCTTTATTTCTTTTTCTAATACCTTTTATGCAATCCTTCACCGAAAACAAGAAATTATTTTCTATTCGTTTTTTTTTTAAATAGATAAAGGCTGCTGAGCACCCTAACAGAATTTACTGTTCTCGCTTTTATTATAAATAAGACCATTGAATTTAAGACGTAAAAGTCATTGAAGTAGTCGCATTATATCACATTATATTCAGTTGTTAAAAATTACGAGAAAAGAGATGAGAATTTTATTCGATGCATTAACTTTAAGGATAAAAAGAAAACTTTGTTGAACGAAACCATGGATAAATTTATTGCCTTGTGGCTTCAGCATTTGTAGCAGATTTTGAACGAATCAAAATTTTAAATTGTCTCGTTATAAGTCAAGTAACATTCAATAAGATTTGGAAGTTCGAGATTTTTCACGAGAATCAAAAATACATTGAAAACAAAAACATGTTTTGACAACAGCAAGTACTCCAATGAATGTAACAGGTTTTACATAATTTTGTTCCTTGAAAAATATTACATAATTTCTTACAGTGCCGTGCTTAACCACTTTGCGGTCCCGTCGCAGAAAGCCTCTTGCGGCCCCCTTTCCTCTAAAAAAGTAATTCAACATGCTGGAGCCTTCGATCAAAGACCATATAGACGTACATATACAAAGATATATATCGAAAGAAAGAGAGATAGACAGAAATAAATATAGATTGATAGGTGTATATTTCAAGTGTGATAATGATTTTCTAGTTAATTCAAATAATTAATTTGGAAATTTTTTGAATTACTAAAGATCTGTGAAACCAAGGAACCTTGCGGCCCTTATGGAGCTTGCCCCCCCCACAATTGCGGGGTCTTTGGGGGCTCTAAGCATGGCCTTGATTTCTTATGTAAAATCTCTTCCTTAGTTAAGCAGTTATGGTTAAATCAATTCCAAATGTTCAAAACGAGTTTTATGATAATAATTGGTTTTGCTTGTTTAATGATCAAAATTGTGAAAACAAAATGTAGTTCTTTCAAAGCATCATTTGTTTTTATAATAAAAATGAGAAAAATTAAAAAGCTAAACGATGCCTTTTTGCACTTTTACTAATTAAATTTCCATATTAGACTTTTTTAGACAAGAAACTTGTCAACAAAATTTTAATCTCCGAAATAGTCTTAGTTTGAAATGTTATTAGTTGAAAATAAAAATAATTTTATAACACAGCCAATCAATTTTACTCATTTCATTATGATAAAAAAAGATAAATGAATAATTAACAAATATGTGTTTTCAATTAAATATATGTTAATATAGTAGTAGAATAGAACAAAAACCACCTGAATGTAGTTTGTGCATTTTTACTTTTTACAATCCTAGAAATTATTCCGGGAAGTAACAACCAAAAGAGAAGCAGTTGAAGAAAATAAATATAATATAAAGAAAAATTAAACTTATTACTATCTATTATCGTGAAAACTTTTTAAGACTGTTTGTCTTATAACCAAAATTGGCATCATGTGCTCTCTTAAAAGAACCTTTTTACTACATTATCAACACACGCCTTGTATAACAATACCAGATCGTTTTAAACCCACACCTTAACATGGTCTCAGTTACTTTGAAATTTATAAAAGGGTTTACTGATCTTTCTCCAGTTACAGATTCGAGTTATTTTGCAATGGTTTGCTGCATACAGGGTTAAGCCAATTCAGTTATAGTGGTTAGTAATAAATGGGATCAATAATGCACACTCTCCATTTCCTCTAATATATTTGAAATGACGTAGCTATTGGGTATCGCAAAAGTGAGTGCATCCTTCACATTTCTTCATATATATAAGGATAAGTCTTCATGGGGCAACACTGACAAAATGACACTTTGACACAATATGAACACAATATATATATATAATATTTAAATTATTTTCTCCCCCAAATATCTCAAAGCATAGCCATTAATAGCTAAATCCTTAGCAACAAAAGTAAATACAGACTCAAGGAAAAATTGTCAATATCAACTTATAACACGTCAACTTTCAATATTTTGTGGCGCCACAATCATTATCCTAATCGGTCTTTACAGTCCTGGTTATAAAGTTAACCAAAGCTTCACAGGTACTCACTGAAGAAATGCTCTTCAACTCTTCCATGACAATGTCGCGAAGCTGGTGGGTATTTAAGACTTTGTGCACTTCCACCTTTTTCTTGAAGATTCTCCAAAAATATTCTTTTTGGTTCAAGTCTAGACAAAATGTCCTTTAAAATCACCTTTAACGTCAGACTCTGCAGGTCGTTGGTTCGATCCCGAGTGGGATCAAGGTATGTGCTGCTGATGAGACTTAACAAGATCGAAACGGCCGTCCAGTACTCCTGTGTCTGTTGAAAATCCGGCGATTTCTCTTTTTATCAAGGTGAATTATTATTTTATTCATCAAGTTCTCCTTTCTAAAAAAAAAAAAAAACACACACACACATATATATATATATATATATGATATTTACTCGGAGAGCACCCCCAAGTTTGGCACAAACGACTGACAACAGAAAAGGCCACATGACTTATGAAATCAGTGTTGCACTTCACATAGATGAAATACTCTCCTGAATGAACGATCCCCATCTACGCGAGGCAGCTAAAGTGAATGGAATGGTTTTGACTGGGATTTGAACTCGCGTAGTACGCCCTCAGAGCCCGAGCTCTTACCAATGCCCCACCGTCGCTAACAATATATGTGCTACTTGCCATGTATATTTTTCTGGGGTAGAAGCAAATTGGATTCACAAATTAGATTAATTTATATAACACTATGATAAATGTAAATTTTTGTAAAACATATTCTCAAGCATCCGTTTCCATCTTGCTGTTATTGGTCCCAACCTTGAATTCAATTTATCAATTAGAACGCTATTCTGCGTTTAAAACATTAAATAAATAGCGTTAAATTGCAGTTAAACACGCGTGCAGTTAGAAATTTCGATTCGCATGAAATGATTTGCTTGTTCAAATCTAATATACGGTTTGGAAAATATAATAACATTGCTTTCTCACATCTAACTAAATATTTGAGAGAAAACAAGAAAAAATTTGAAAGAAAAACTTAAGAAAAAAGAATACACCATCTATTGCCAATTTCTAAATAAATACTTTACTATTTATAAATTAAATAGTGTATATATCCCTCAAAATACCATGTTCTAAAATAACTCAATCAATTTTACTTTTTTTTTTTTTTTTAATATAATTCATTTAAAACTAAAATTGTCAAAAATTGACAAAAATTATCAGGCGATATATAAGTTCAAAACATAATTTAGTTTGAGCTAAAAGCGGATATGAGGACTAATAATAATTTTCTAAGTCCTTGTTACGAATAATAATTTAATAAGCAGACAATTGTTTGCAGAAGTAGAAATGATTTGATTAATTTCTAGCGGATTTGAACCTGAGGTCAATACTCAGAAAATCTTTAGACTCTTGGAACTCACGATTCACGATAGTGAATTAACTAACATTCCCACGTATAATGGCTCTACCAATCAGAGAAACTAAAATGGTGACGTAATGGGTGCTGATTGTTGGGACAGAACCCAATATCTACTCGACCTTACCTCTGTACAAATAGTCCAGAGGAGCCAAAAATAATCAGTCTGAACAAAAATCTTCCGACTGCATTTTAACCCAAGAGTTAAGTTGTCAAAATTTGTTCTTCCCGAAATTACATCTACCACCCATACTCTCACTGTCATATCTATCCGTAATAATTGATTGTATCGTGATGATGACCAACTGACAGTCAGCCAGAATAGCATTGTTGAAAAGTCATTTTTCCGAGATTCGTTATTTTGCAGCCTATTATGAATTCATGACAAGTGCCTGGTCACTATGAAACATAGGTTATGCTTCCCGGTCCCAAATCGATAAAAATTATGTGATCGTCTATTCTATATGTTTTACATGTATCTTGAATACAAAATCACTGGAAAAATAAATCAACGAACAATTTGTGTTCTGTTTTTAAGTTCATGTTTATTTCTCTCGGTGTAGTTTTGAAACATATGTTCCACTCTTTCTCTCTGTTGTCAGTGCGTGTGAAGGAAGCCACATAGAGAAAGACGTAGAAAGAGAAGGAATGTTTCTCTGTCGGCTTTTAATGTTGATAGTGTCACTTTCTCAGGGTAGACTAGCTGACTGCTATCTAGCTCACTGGCCGTCTTATCTCTTTTTCTCTTCTTTCTTCCCTTCTCTTCTTTTTTTGTTGTCTGTTGACAATTACCATGACGTAAAAACTCCGGAGCCTGGGACATTGGAATGTGGTGGAATTCGACTTGAGGGAATTATCACGCCATTCGTCAACGACCCTGTTGTCTCCTTAATCGCTCCAATTAAGCCATCGCCGGTTCGATCTCAGGCGTTGGCTATCTTGTTACAACTACTTAGATGGGTGAATATTTAAGAATATTAGGCAGTGTACAAATAGTAAGTAACAGACATGCACGCGGTGCCCCTGCTACTCCTCTCAAAGAAAACCAATTGATACATCAATGTGCGATAATATAGGATAATGACTAGTGAAAGAAAACTTAATTTTCTATTTGAATTGATTATTGCGCATTATATTTCCAAGGTTTAAGGTGAACCGATGGGCTGTTGATATTAAAAAATGTTATACTTGAACAAGAGTGAATTACTTTATTGAATCTTGTGACATATTGAAGTGGCCATTTTAACGGATTATCGTACTCAAGGCTGAAGTACTTTCATGAACAACCATGGCCCACTAGTTCGGGACACCTGCCTCCTGCCTATGCTGCACCTCCCATAAGAATGACCGTATTTCAGGCTCGATCACATTAGACGACACCGGTGCTGGCAACAACCGGAGTGTTTGCGTGCCGACGTAAAAAAATAAATCTAAGTTCGGATCTCTGCTAGGACAGTTAATCATTTTATACCTGTAGTTTTTAACTGCTTTTGCTTTTGTTTCTGAACTCTGTATTATATTTTTTTCTTGCTAATACAAGATATAAACATGTATAAAACGATTCACAGTTTTGTATTTTCCTTCTGTTTTTGTTGGATACGAACTGTTGGAAGAGTCTTGTCATTTTTCAGGAAAGGTGGAATTTCACAAACACTCAACCTAGAAGCTAGGAGAGTGATTAGAGTCTTTTGAAAAAACGTAGGGGTATTCCGACCGCACCCTTAGCTGATTCAACGCTGATTTACCTGTTCTGTCGGGAGATTGGCCGTGTTTCTACATGGACAATCAAGGAAAAATTTCTCTTTTTTGTGAACTTTGCACTGAGAAAACCAGGGTCTTTTAGGCGGTGTTGGGAGTGGACCGAGGCTTGAGCACACCCTAAAGAACTTTATACCTTGAGGCCTAGTTGAGTTATACAATGAAGGCAATCTGAAGATACATGATATGAGTTTCGCTGCAAGCATTACGCTTTCGGCATTAATTTTCAGAGAGTAAAACAATATATAAATTTAAAAAAAATATACTTATTTAAACACATAGTAGTTTTTTGTACTGTATAGGTTCCAAGCAGTTTTTTAACCAAATCCTTGGACGAAAAAAAAAACATTTTAAAGAAAAGAACGAACATTTTAGATTGCATACATGGATATTATAGCTTTTTCCTAGGTAATACTTAGACGTATAAAAAACAAGAAAGATAGAATAGATATTTTAAAAGCAAACATGTGCAGTGAATTTTTTAAAGAAACTGTTTTGGTATTTTTACATTCGAAATACATCATAGTCAAATAGAAAATAAGAAAAATAGAAAGAAGAGAACACAAATTTTAAAGGAAACATGTATTGCCATTTTCTAAATAAATATTTTGCTGTTTATGCATGAACACCAAACAGCATCCATGTAAGCGGTATATATCAGCAAGTGTATCTCGCTGTAGTAGACTAAAAATGATTCAAAAGCTAATGCAAATCAAATACATTCTTCAAAGCCAGCTAAAAGGATCATATTCCATTAGCCTGACGAGGTGTATCCTGTTGTGAGGTCATATACAGTTGGAATCAAGCTAATATGTGTTAAAATGATATGCCATGTAAATAAAGTATGTTTCATTAGAAAATCTTATGTAGGATTTGAAAAAATAAAAAAAAGTCTTACAAGAAACGTGATCGTGTCAACTAGCTAATCTAAACAGCCCGATTTAGACTTCAAATACTTTTGAACCTACGAACGATTTGTTGGTAGGAAGCTTTTGTGTCGTGACTTTAAATGCTAAATACTGTATCGGTTGACACTGGTCATCGGTGGCATTGACTAAATTAGAGGAAACCAGAAATGATTGGTCAATCAAAAGGTAAAGGTGTACCAAAACAAAGGCAGACACAGATCAATAAATGTAAGATTTGGACTTAGATGTTAGTTACCGAATTGCCTGCGTGCATTACAGACGAGACAGACGAATAAAATGGGTTTGTTGCATTTCGGTCGTTGTATGGTTCGTCGTCAAATTAGCTCTTCGTCGTTATCGTCAAATTGTTATTTACATTTTATAATTAATTCAATAAACTAAGCTATTTTTTCTTAAACAAAATAGAGATAAAACATTAAAAAATGTTTAAATTAAAAAAATGAATTTTTAATACGACAGTATTTGAAATTTTACAGTCGAGTTAAATTGTTTTAAGTAATTAAAGACTTGTTGAATATTATATTATATAAAAATATTTGAATTATTTTTATTAATATTTTCATTTTTTAAAAGTATTATTATTTTCAGATTTCAAAGAAAACATTTTTTAACACGGAAAAAAATTATGATTAAAAAAAATAATGAATACATAAAAAGTAAAAAAAAATAGTCTTTTGTTAATATTAAAAGAATTTCGAGTAGAATGTTATTTTAAATAACTCTGGAATTGCATTACATGTTAGAAAAGCCAACTCGACAAAAACGAGAGAAGGTCAGTGAGGGTGGAATAGTGGTAATAGCATGGAAATCTGGAATCGTATTACAAGAGTTCAAATCCCAATAAAAGTCATAATGCTCGCTTTCGCTGTCTCGAGCAGATGGGGCTCGTTAACTTAGGAGAATAACTCATCAAGGTGAAGGGAAACATTGACTACAAAAGCCAGGGGGTATACTGAGGACGTAAAAACAGTTCGCGAGAGAAAAAGTTATGGCTTAATAAAAATTGTTATAAGTGATACCCCTGGTCTTTGCTTTGTTCCATTTTTCGTTTTTCAGAAGACTCTCCCACAGAAACTTGGAAGAGCTACAAACAGAACCAACCCTCTTATAAAAAAATTAAGCTCTTCAAATTTTTACCCTCTGCCTAGATCTTGGGATTAGCCAATAAATACACATTTAGTCTGTTACACTGAGGGCATAGACTGCCATTTAAATTTTCTATACCCACTGCGCCAAAAAAGGGACTGTGCTTCTGTAGTTTTAGAAGAACTATATTAGTTATTCTAATCTCCTCCATATCCTTGGTGATGATTTTTTAAGGTGGGGGGGAAATTTTCGTACTTGATAGAAGTGGAATCTATGTATGGAAGCACTATCTTGCTAAAAGTAACTGGTCAATCATCATTCTTTCCTTAACTGGCTGATGAAACAAAAAATGAAAGATGCACAGTGACTTCCTAGACACACTAAACATGAGAATGCTAATCTATTTTCTTTCACAATACGCTGGTGAAAATAACTAGTTATTCGTCCAAGACCATGAAACTGATCCATGGCGGGTTAAATAAACGAAGCAATGTTACATTACGGTGGTGATGGTGAGTTTTTTACCCGTCGGTGTGTAGTATTATATATGGCCGTTCTTACATACACTCGCGTCGACGGACAGTCGTCTTGGCTGACAGGGTCGAACTGGAAATATGAAAGGCTACTAACATTTTCGCTGTTGCTATTCGTCTTTCTGAGCCTCCAGAAGAAGGGATTCTCCCTGTCGTCGATCTTCGTGTTCTCCAAAGTTGTTAGATTTACAACACGAAGACAGACTTCTAGGTTAACCATTTATCCAGCCAAACGTCGACACTTCTAGCTTTTAGCCAACTCTAAAAATCTATGTGGCGATTGTGTCTTTTATACTCAGTATGACGTCAGCTGACGACACCTACAGACACATCACCACGCCCATATCACTACAGCACACTGACTTGCAGAACATACTTTAGAATAGCACAAAACCTCCCCCACCAAAAAAAAAAAAAAAATGAATGCATCGAACATCGAGAAACAAAAAGAAAACAAAAAACACATATACAGAAAGCGAACAAACAACAAATATAGAAATGTACAAGTATTATTCGGACTGCTGTCCTCATCCTTATCATTGTTATATTCACAACGTTTCGGCCGATTAAC